>OX451348.1:34438227-34750727 GCA_949629155.1 Myopa testacea
AAACTGTTGAAACGGTTGACGGTTGAAAAGTATTTCAAACTACGTAAATTAAACTCACAGCGGATCGCGGATTCGGTGATAAAAAAAGGACAATATAAGTACTGGAAAAATTAAAAATGGTTGGTTCAAAATACATACCAAATCCTAATATGATTGATTTTATTTGGGACCGTTTATTTTGTAGAAATTCATTATTGCAACTATTTGTTTCGTTGGGCTCGTCGCCGCGGACGTATCACATCTCTTCAATCATCACCAAGGTCACGAGGATCATCACGATGGTCCACATGACCAACAAGATAGTCATTATGACCACAAGGATGATCATCACGAACACCAAGACGAAGGTTATTCCTATGAAGTGCCCAGCATACCCTTCGAACTGTCGGAACCTGCACCCACATATTTGCCTCCAGCACCGACCTATTTGCCTCCAGCACCGACCTATTTGCCACCGGTGACCGAGCCGGAGTCGACATACTTACCGCCACCTACCACACAGCGTCCAACAACAGTGCCGCCAGCACCGGCTCATAGCTACTTACCACCAAAGCCCACAACCCCGACCACCACCACCACCAGCACTACTACCACCACCACCACCACCACCCGCGCACCGCCCAAACTAAGCTACCTGCCGCCGGTGTTAAAGACGAGACAGTATAAAATTACGATTCCCTCCTACGCAGCCCCGTTGGAATCTGAACCCGCGACGAACTTTCTACCTCCTTATCTGCAATCGAACTACTTGGTGCCTGAGGTGTATGAAAAAGTCGATGAGGTCGAACCGTACCCGTTTTCTGGCCCATTTAATTAAGAGGACGAAGACGAAGAAGAATACGACGAGGAAACGAAGAACTGCTGTAAATTATTGCATATGATATTAAATAAATAAGTTTTCAGTTTAAGTTTAGAAAATTAAACAGTGTGTTAAATTTTAAAAGAAATATTATTATTTATTGGGCTTGAAGGTCACGAGAAACGAGTCATTTGGAGATTACAATTTAAATTCGATATAAAGTAGGTTAGTTTTGCATATACTGGCGATATTATGTGGGTCAAATATGGGCCACCCTGACCGGACTACTTTGTAGTTGAACTAATTTCGACACACATTTTGCCATAGTTCATGCATATAAAATCGGGATTTATCACTCCAATCACTGCCTGTGTCTTTAGGGGTCATTTTCGGTCCTCGTTTCAACCAAAGAGGGTTCATTTCTGGTGGTAGATAAGGAAGCCTTCTCGGAAGGTTAGGCAGCATGTTATTAGAACCGGATATCTGCCATACCCGATTCATTCCATTGATCCGTAATGCGATCTCTCCACTTAACTTCCACCACCATCTGTCCATCAACTGTTGGCGCAGAATCCATAAAAAGGAGTGACATTTACAGATGCATTCATTTAATTTGTTTACGTAATCAATCAGTTGAAAAAAAGCCGCATGACTGAAAATAATGCTGATTGAAGAGTCGTCATCACTGATGTGAATCACAAGTAGAAATCATTAAGTAAAATGTTTAGCTTTGCCAGAACGAAAGATTGACATTATAATCTCCACAGAATTAAAGTTATTGGAATAATTTGGAGATATTAAAGTCTAGAAAAATGTATGTACATAATAAATATTGTGAATTTTATTATTAAATCGAAATTAAATCAAATTAAAATGACATTACAACTAATCCGCATTCTTGGCGAAGCAGGGAATTCAAAATAAGCGGAACTTAGAGCAAAAGAATTCCAAGTGTCATTAAATGTGACACATAACAACAATCATTACTATTATTTGTGCTGTAAACCAGCTGAGCAGGCATTCCATATGTTGTTACGTTAAGTGATCAATTGGCACAGAGAATGAGTTCATTTATCGATTGTATTAATGACCGGTCTTTCGTTATTAAATCAGAGCTGAACAAAGCGTGAAATCAGAAGACGGAGCTCCAGATAATCAAGCGGCGAATGACGCTGGGGACTGATTGGCGGCGATCGAACATAAACTGGATCTCTTTTGTTTTTGTTATTCGGCTTTTGTTTTTATAATTCACACACACACCAAACAAATATTTATCTACACCTTGTTTGGTTTTAATTCATGTAACAAAAACACGACCTTGCCATTGAACGTTTACGATTATTTGCGATTCATTGATTCTGCGTCCAAAGAAAGAAGATCGATTAATTATTGTATTGTAGAAATGCACAAATGAAATCCCATTCAAGATCGACACCTTTTGTTGGATATTCAAATTAATACTCGATCATTTAATCACTTATGCAGTTTATTGTTACAGCTGATGAGATTATAATTTGTTTTCTATTAAGTCCTAAATTTATTTACCACGAGTAATAAAGAGATGGTTTTATTTTTCCTTAAATATTCGTAAATATAAATTGTATTTAATTTCAAATTATTGCTTCTTGTGAAACCAAAATATAGAGGAATACATACAAACATTCACTTAAAATATAACGATTCAATTAAAAGTTTTGCAATTTTTTAATACAATAAAACTTTAATAAAACTTAATAAAAAGATAAAAATATCAAAAGAAATATTTAATAAACAATTAACTTATAATAGAAAAATCTTGTTTTCGAATTAAAACAAAAAATTAAATTAAATTTTTTTCATTATTTGTTATCATGTAAACAGATTTTCATTAAATATTTCTTTCCTTTTTTTATTAAAGTTAAAAGCTAAAACTTATCAAAAGACTTAAGCAACAAACTTGAATGATTGTCTTCTACAAAATTTATTTGTAGACTTGCTTGTAGGCTGGAGTATTGTTGTAAAAAAGCTCTTCATATATATTTTAAGGAAATCCTAAAAGCGTGCTAAGTTTTTCTGAAATTTATTTAACAATTTGTGGTATACAACAAATGGATTGGAACTGTTATATTTGAGTTTATATAAAATTACATTGTATATGGCCATCGGCTGGTTTCCTTCTGGAATATTGAATTTCATTTGAATTAAGTGTATGATTATTTTTAAATTATTAACCAAACTGAAAAACAAAACCTTTAAAAAGAATATTGAAAATATTTAAACAACGTGCTTACAATAAACAATACAATCGAATCAACGAAGTAAACAATGAAAATAATAAAAATTTATAGTAAAAATCAGTTGAAAGTTAATCAAGACGATTTGCAAAGCATCTTAAATCGATAAATTATTATTCAATAATAATAAGAGAAATACTAAATTTTATTATTAATAATTCATAACTTAACATAATATTTATTTTGAAAATATTAAAACTAATATTAAAAAAATTTAAAAGTAGGTAAACGAACCAAAAACGTGCTGAATTTTAGTTTATTTTTATTTGGTTTAAAATAATTATTTATTAGATATTAAATAAATTAAGCTTGAAAACGCGTTTGTTTATCTTTTGTTTTTTTGTTTCTCTTAAAGCAATATTTGTTGTTGACATAGAAAAAAACAACAAGTGGTTTCTTTAAGCTTTTTTCAGATTAGCTTCTTTGATTGGTTGCTTTGTTCTTGTCGGCTCGTAAAATATAGTGTAGAAAAAGTAAATTTATAGACTTTACTGCTTAAATTATAGAACATTGAAAGCCCATTAAACTATAGAAGCCAAAACATTTTGTGTAAGCTAAGTTAAGAAGAAAAACGACTCTAATAAAGATCAATTCTAAAGTGGCATAAAAATGTGTGCGTTCTTTCAATTGACATATTATATTTTTTGAGATAATCTTAAATCAGTCGAAATTCCAATCAGTTTGTATAAAGATTTTTTAGCAGATTTAATTTATAGAAGATGAAGAACTTTTCCCAAAATTTATTGGAAGAAAAACTTCCAAAAGTTCTAAAAAAAATGTTGTCTTAAAAATAGTTTTGCACGTAAAAATCAATAGTTTTTCATGATCATGATCATTTAGCTGGCAGTTTTAATGAATACGTTTATTTAAGAATTTAGTTTTTATTTTTTTATGAATGTTTTTTGCATATTTTTACTTTAATTGCATTTTTAACTTTTAACCTTTTGTGTTAATAATAAAAATGTACTTTTCATGCATTTCAATAAACATTCAAACACGCGAAATATTAAAATTCAAAAATTTATATTCATGTCTTGATTTAGTTTGATTTTAAATATGATTTTTTCGGAAATTTGTTATTCATGACAAAAGTTTTGAGCTCGTTTTTGAACTTGTTTTTAACTAATTTTTGAAAACATTTGGAAAACACAACAACAACAGAAACAGAAACTTAAAAAAAACACTAAAATACTTTTTACTGACGAAATATTGTTTTATTTTAATTTTATTTAATTTATACTCTTAACAAACTTTTCCAGAAATAAACCAAAAACAAAGAAAAAAGTCATTCATATCTCATTTTTGTTCGTATTTATTTTTATTCGGTAACTGATCATAATACTTCACAACATGATATATGAGTGTGTGTGTGTGTGTGTGTGGGTGTGTATGTGTGTTAGTGTGTGTGTGTGTGTGTGTGTTTTTCGTTCCGAATTCTCTAGTAATCGATTTTAAAATGCTTTCTTTTCATTGATTTCTTTAATGTTTTCTTGTGTTTCGTGACCGTTTTATGTATGTTCGTTTCACTTCCGGCTTTCTTTTCCCCCCCTCTCTCTATCTCTCTTTCCTTCCTTAATAACGGTGACGATAGACACGTCGAATGAACACGGGACGTCTGTATTGATAACCCGATTGACTGTTGAAAACGTGTCCTGCTCCAATATTTTGTGATGGTTGTTGATGCACGAAATGTTGCATGATTTGTTGTTGATGATGTTGTTGCTGTTGTTGCTGCTGCTGCTGGTGTTGCTGTACTTGTTGTTGTTGTTGCTGCTGCACGATTGGCTGGAATTGACGCTGAGGCGATGCATACGATTGCGCAATGATGCCGGCGATGGAGGTTGGATTTGCGGAGAATGACATCTGCGATGAGTGCTGCTGCACGGGATGGGATGGTGGCGGAGGGACGAAGGAACGAGTTTGAAACTGTACTGGCGATGGTGGAACTGGTGCATAGACTGGTGCCGATACCGATTTAGTAACTGGAGCGAAGACGGGCGCTGAAGCTGGTGCAGAAGCGGGTGCGGCTGCGGAAGCATGACCGGAACCGGAACCGGGAGCCATCTGAATTTCTTCGGATTCTTCGACATCAATATACTCGGGTTCCGGGGTCGCAATATCCTGGGGATTGGGTCCCTGTGTTGCGGAATCGGGCAGCTGTGCTGCGGCGCCAAAAGCAATCAGGGCAACGGTGAGTGTAATTAAAAAAAGCTTCTGAAATTGAAAAAGTAACCATTGAATAATGAACAAAGAAAATAAAATAAATCAAAATAATATCAGATAAAGTAAAATAAAAGAAAATAAAGTAAAATAAAATGAGATAAAATGGAATAGAATAACATAGAATACGAAAACATATAATTAAATTAATTATTATTTGCATTTTATTGAATTTGAAATGAATCTCTAATATTAATAAATATCATGTATAATATTCATAAATAAATTATTGTATATTATTTTATATATATACATATTTAAATTTATCTTAATTTTTTTATATTTATAAACATGTTTTTCAATTTATTTCTTTTCCATTTCTTTTAAGTTCAGTTTATTATGATGTTATTCTTTAAATATTTAAAATACAAATAATGTTTTTAAACTGTATCAATAATAATCTCAACTCTTTATTCATTTTTTGTTCCTTTTTTATATTTTAAATCCCTTTTGGATAAAATAACACTCTTTCGTTATAATTAAGATCAATATATATGATCGATTATTTTTAAGATCAATTTTAATTATTGTTGATCCGTTTCCAATCCTTTCGCTATGCACTCGATTGAATCACATTCAATTTAAGTAACAGACATTTTAAATGACTTCCTTTTAGTTATTTTAAGAAATCCATTTTACTTTTCACTTAATAGTTGAAAGGATCAACCTCATCATCATCACTTCGTTTATTTTATTCCGCTTTTATTATTATTAAACTGTTTTAATAGTTGCTCACACACGATATGGAAAACCTACCATGTTGTTGTTGTTTTTAGATTATATTCAAAACAAAACAAAACCAAATGTTTTATTTAAAATATTTAAAATTGAAAATGAAGAGTTTTTTCAAGAAAATTAGTCCAAAAAATGTTCAAAGTCAAGCAACGTGATACCGAAGAAGTTCACAGCACAAATGATGATGATAGACTGGAAGACTTTGTTATTTATACCCGATTCGTAGATAAAGAAGCGTGCGAGCAACAACAACAACATACGTCTAACATCAAGCAACAACAACAAAGAAATAAGCGCCAAAAATCGTAGGAAGCCATTTTAAACAACCATGAACAACAACAAGAAGCAGTAGCAACGGCTACGAAGTGTTTACAGACACCCCGTCTGTTTTATGATAATAATGAAGGTCATTATCATTATATCACTATCATATCACTATCGTATAATGATGATGAGTCCAGAAGTGATTTCGATTTAAATAGTAGCGATGATGATGGTTACCAGGATATGATTATCATTATCGATGTAACGAACGACACGGTGATGATAACGACGATAACTATGATGAAGATCATGATAATGCTGATAACAACAATGATGATGTCAGCTAGGATGATGATGACAGTAATCTATAATGATGATGAAGAGGATTGTGAGGATTATGACTGATAACCATCCATGAGTTCAGTGGTTATAATTATGCATCGCATGAAGATTAAAATGTGATTAGATAGAAAAACGTAATGATAGTCATCAGGATAACAATGATAATGATCTACACTAATTATAGTGATTGAGTTATGAGAGATAATGTGATGTGATAGAAATAATAACATCATGACAATCAGGATGGTGATGATAGCGATGACGATCATGATTATACAGATGATTACTAAAATGTTGAAGATGTGGTTTATGATGGTGTTTATAATGACAATGATGACTGATGTTTTTTATTTTATTTTCAGTGTTGCTAAACTTGGTTAAATTCATTGGTTAAACCAGTTGGTCGAATACGAAGCGTGTCACCTGAATTCATATTCGTCAACATTCATCATCATTCATCAGATGATTAAAATTTATGTCTTATTTATGTATATTTTTTCAGTCTTTTATTTTCATTTTTCTACACTCTTTTCGTTGAAGGTTTCGTTGAGTTTCTGCGATGAGCCGATGATTAGTCTCATTATTGATTATAATGTTATTTCTTTTTAAAAAATTATATTTCCTTCATTTCGGAAATTCGATTAAATTTCAATATTTTGTTAAAATGAAATGAAACATTTCTTAAACATTTCATACTTCATCCAGAGATGTTTTAGAGATCAACTTGCTGAACAAAATATCTCGATCATGAAATCAATAATCAAAATGATGCGAGTATCTGTTTTTAAAGCTCTTCAGAAATCTTTTGTGAATAATAACTCTAGCTTTAAATTTAACACAAAGAATGATAACAATAACAAAACAATGACAATAGCTATAACAAAAGAATAATGATAAAAACCCACGAAAGTATTGTAAAACAGTAATAATAATAATAATAATAAAAACAAATAATAACAACAAATACATTAATAATAATAAAGACGTAATATCGTATATAAAACAAGCATTTAAATAATAATATAAACACAGAAACCATTTAAATGACAATAAAATATATTCAAGGATTATTACAAATATTGGTCAACGAAGTAAGTTCAGAAAATTGATCCATAAATAAATTTAAAGAGTAAAAGAAAACCTTATGAAAAGATTTATTTAAGTTGTTGTTTTGATTGTATCTCTTGAGGTTTTGGCTTTGTTAACTGCTTTTTATTTTACTGTGATTTAAATGTGATATTTTTTAAGTTTTGTTTTTTGTATACCCGGTTGAGGTACCACTCGAATTGTGAAATTTATCGTATATTAAGTTGTTTCTTCCGTTTCTGGTATGGTTCCTTGTCTAGTCTCTAGTCTGGTCTATTGTGGGGTCTGTGGTCTGGTTCCAGGTGTGGTCTCCGGTCTTACTACATCTCTAGATTTCACTTGGTTGAGACCTACGCATAATAATTGAATATCCATACGTCTATCATCAATACTATATACTCATCCAAAGACAGGTGTGGATCTCACGCCCATTACTCTATACAAACAATAGAAATCCATACAAATCATGATCTGTAGGGTACTTAAGCCAGGCCGAAGACAGCACTCTTTCTGGATTTTTTGTTGCTTTTGTTTTATTTCTGTTATAGAATTTTTTCTCTCCTTTTTTCTTTATTTTCGTTTATGTATATTTTTGTGTTTATGTACATACATTTTTTCAAAAATAATCTCATGAATTGAAAGACTGAATAAAAATGTGATTGATTTTTATTGTTCATCACAAACAAGTGAATCTGAAGGTTATTTTGCATTACATACAACATTACATCATCTTCCGAATCTCAAAGAGTTATTTATATTTAATAATCATTGAAACGATATTCTTAATAAAATATCACTGATAGAGTGATAGAAATGGAAATGATGAGAGTAGAGAAAATGAATAATGAAAAGTATAAACCATAAAAGCAATTTTTAGGTAATTTTTTATGCAGTTGAATGATGCTATCATCATGATGACGATGATGATGATGATGAAGATGGTATGGTAGTGTTTGAAGAGTTTTTTATTGTATTCTTGCTAACCGCAAAAGCCATTCATTGATGGTGGTAATTAATACTGAAGATGTACCACAATTGTAATTAAAAGCTTTTAATTCAATGATGATGATGAAGATGTGTATTAATGGAGTGTGTATTGGTCATTTTTAAGGAGTGCAAATCTGTTATTTTAAGTATTTTTACTCTACTCGCATATGTTCTTCAATCCTCTTCTCTCGTAACTCTTCTCCTCTCCTTTCATTTGGATTCTTTTTCTTCTCGATCGTTGTTCTTGGTTTACTCGAAGAAGGTCATTTAATTTAACATTTAACTCACATTTGTTACTTTGTGGTTATAAATTAATAATGTTTAATTTAGTAACTCGTATAAATCGAATGTGTGCATGAGTGTTGCTGACTTTTTGGGCGTTCGAATAGATTACTTTTCATTATTTATTTCCTGTATTCAGAAACCGTACCCTTAAATAATTCAATTAAATTCTCCAGAATTGAAGAAACAATCCAATCTCAAAGAATTTTTTCTTTCATCCTCGTTTTTTATGATTTAATATACAGAATACTGGTCATTAAATTCCCAGGCTACGTTTTAGGTACACATTTTATTGCAATAACTTTATTTGTGGACATAAAAATCTTTGTTGAAGAAGTATTCACTGTAGAGACTGAAAATCATCAAAAAAACATTCATGTGTGTAATTAAAGTGTGCATATTTTTTAAAAATTCAAAGACATGAATCATAACAATTAGAAAGACAGGACATTTTGATCAGATACTCAGTGCTTTTGGGAGATTAGATCATAGAAACGATTACTAATGACATCGAATACAAGCGATTGCTGGGGCTCGAGAGGCTTTAGTGGCCGATGTGACACAGTTTCAGTAGCTTTTTCGAATCGAACTCATTCGATGCCCACTCAAACCAAACACAACAACCTCTGCAACCTTATACACCTGTAGCTTTAAACATGGTGTGAATTATATTCTGTATTACGAATGTTACAACTTCTGGTAGACTTCTGCTGCCATATTTTAACCTCATAATGAATCCTTCATGTCATCTTAAGTAGATTTGTTGATTTCGATGCTGTTGATTTTGTTTTTTCTTTAAAGTTGAATTAAAGCACTTGACTCAAGTCAAAAATAACAATAAAAAAATAAATCTTATAGTCTCTCATCTACTTAGGCATTGTAGTATATATCTCCGTGTGTCTCTCTCCCTTTCTATTCCTTTCTCTTTCTCTCTTTTCTGAAATCGAGCACAGTATTTCCGCCAAAAAACATTTGCTTTTCTGATGGGTTTTTTCGATCTTTTCTGCTACTTCATATTTCTGGAGTGCAATTATAATGATGAACAACCTTTGATTTGATGAATTTGATGATCCGCTCAAGCTTTTGACCTACCCTCAAGTGGATTGTTTCGAATTCAAAGACATGCGTGGTATAACTAGTTTATTTTCTTTGTCTCATTCATCTAATTTTTGGACAGGTTCATTTAAGAAAAGTTAATGTTTCAAAAACATGTTGAAAATCGCATGCTAAGCTATAAAACTTCGTTTGCAACTCTGTACACTCTTAAAAGAGTGTCGCAACTGAAACATTACTAGTATTTAAACTAAATCGTAGCTTTAATTGGAGCGGAGAATTTTATGCAAATATTCTACTTTATGCACGTATTCGAGTTTACACTCTAGACTTGTCTAGATTTCAAGATCGAAAAGATTTAAGGGTTATGACGCATGTGATGGGTACATCGGCAGTGATACTCGCATACAACAGAAGCATGAATGAGGATGTCAAAAGTGATTGATTGTGCAACTTAATCAAGTTGCAGTGTATACAGAAAAACTAAAACTAAATCTCGCTGCTTTATTTCAACACGGAGAGGATTTATTCGAAAGCATTTCCTCTCAACGACAAGCATATGAAATGCTATAAAAGTAAAATGCTGCTATAAATCTTAAAATATATCGCAATGGTTCATCTCTCTGGACAGTTGTTTGGTGTTGAACACATTTAGCACGATAATAAAGAAGAAGAATGGGTTTACGGTCACCGATTATGTTCCATGATTAATGGTACCTGGATATTTGTTTCTCTTTATCATTTCTATTATTAGGAAAAAAGAAACTGCACTCTTGTGAAGTTATGCAAAAGTAGGTCAACAAAATCTAGATACATTTTTAGCAATCATAGTCAAGGCTTTAAAATAATAAACTAAAACTAAATTCCAGTCCCCAAATAATGCCTCCACTAGTTGTTCGGTTGTAGTTTAGAGAAAAATCCGATTAAAGAATCTTTGAGCCTAAATTCCAGAAACTGTTGTATTGTAACAGGAGAATATTTCAATTCTATGATAATAAAGCTAATAAATTTGAAATGTCAATAAAACTACCACAGATCCAGAAATTAGTGTGTCAATAAAATCATAAAACTAATCAATGTTTTAATGCAGCCTTGATGACGGTCTGTTTTATGAGCTCCTAACTAACTCGAAACCGTAGCAGATGTTGCCATCTACGATCCACTGAGGACAACATAAAACTTTAAACGATTTTATCTTTTATTATATACGAGTATGGAAAACAAGTTTTTTTCAACACAATTTTGTTCAATTTTGTTTAGTTTTGAAAATCAAAAACTATAAAATACGTTGCTGTTATAGAAAAAGTAAATTCGTCTGTTAAAACTTAATTAACTGTTAAATTTTTGAACCTGTTCGTTGTTTTTTTTATTCAAACCTTTTTCCATCATCAATCAGTAGTAATTAATAATTTTTGTTCATAAAAATCTTTAAATTATTTGGGGACGAAATGATCACGCAAATCAAGTTTGTGTCTTAAGTCTTTTGTTTTGGCCTTTCGTTTGACTCCTGAAAGGAAAAAAAGGAAGACTAACAAATCTTTTATGCCTCCTTAAACGATAAATTATTCCGTTTCTTGAAATTTCTGATTGAAAGTATAATAATATGAATATTTAAAATAATTTTATTAACTAATATTACTTTTCACTGAATATTTTCCATGTTAAAGTTTCTTTTCTCTAAATTTTAACTTTGAATTTGAAAAGTATTTGTATTTTTACGAATTAATGAAGAATAATAAAATAACATTTTCCAGAGACACTCTAGTGAAAGACCTGCTTTTAAACTTCTTTTATAAACTCCTTTAATACAAATCAGTATAGTTTCTAAATAAATAAAGGAAAATGAAAGGAAATAGAGTCATCAAAATCCACAATTTAAAGTGAACAATTTACACATTTCGTCAAAATATACGTATCGTGCGTAAGCTTCAGCTTGAAGTATTGAAATACGTGTGAAAAAGCGTGCTGGAGATCTTGTAAAACGCCAGTTAATCGTGTGATCATTCAATCATTGTCGACGCGATCATTAATTACAATATTTAAATTATTCAACAGTGTCAAAGAATGCCGGCGATCGGCGGTCCTTGTAAACCTTAAAAATTTGCTAAAGAAATCTACGAAAAACTAATTTAAATGTATACTCTTTTGCGTTGAACTCTATTTGATTGAATTGAAATTTGATGGCAGGCATCTGATGATAAATACATCAATTAATTGTTTCTTTTTTTTAATATATTTCGTTCCTTTTCAATCGATTTGCTTCGTTGTGACACGCTTGATGGCTGGGTCATTGAACTTGATTGTAAAAGAGATGGTGTAAAAGAGATTAAATTGATTGATTAAAATTTAATTAAAATAAACTAATGGCTAAAGTCTCATTATAGGAATTAGTCATCAATCTTGTTCAATGATTAGATATGAAGTGAAGAGATCTCTCAACATGATTCAAAAGCCGCTAATTTAAAGAAAAAGCGACATTATTTTAAGTTATTTTTTAATTCATCATTTTAATTTCATCAAAGTTCATTAAAGTCACTAATAACAAAACAAAGCGCATCGTATAAATGAACTAAACAAATAATAAAAATAGTAATTAATTACTTTCAACCACAGAAAATAACCTTGAATGTTACTCTGCAAAATAACTAGTTCAAGACTAGTAGAAGATAGTACGAAATCCGTTCATTCATGCATTCATTCAATATTAATAAAAACTTGTATGCATTTTTTGAATTAATTTCGTTTTTATTTCTTGGTTTTGCAAATTTTTGTTCAGTCTTTTTTTAGCACTCGTGCCATCAGAGATACAAGATTATCATGTGTTGAGATAACATCATCTGCATCTTCAACACGATCTTCTTTTATACAAAAATAAAATATAATTTTTTGATGTGTAAATTTGAAGTGTTAAAATGAAGAAATTATTTTTTAACCTGTGAGTTAATTTTCTTTGTTTTATTTTTGGCAAATTATTCGCAATCAATTCGAAGTTAGTAGAAAGGAAAAATGAACCAAGTTCAAATAAATTTATGAGCCGCGGGCGCAACTCACAATAAAATTAAGTTTTATTATTATGATGAAATCTTCTTGCGTCCCAAAGGAAATGATTGATGAGGGCTCTAGTTTTGAATAAAAACCACCAGCGACGTAAAAAATCACAGAAAAGAAGAGTGAAAAAGAACAATAATAATAATGATAAAAGCAACAACAACAACGACACCACTAACATCAATAATAAACCAACTACAACAACATCGACCACACGCACAACCTGACCCTGGTCTTAAGTTTAACTAATTTAATCAATGAATGAGATTTGCAAAAATTATGCAGAAGTTATAAAAAATAAATAAAGAATTAAAAACGAAAACAAATAAAAAAAAATACCGAACGGAAATAACAATAGAAGAATACAAAAACAAATACGATGCATTTTTGGTGTGTATTTTAAAACAAGCAAATGAAAGTTAAAACAAATAAATAAAAAGTAAATATAATATAAATATAAAATAATAAATACAAAATTAGGAAGGAATATGAAACAATACAGTAATATATAATATAAAGTAATAATCTATAATATAAAATAAATAATAATATTAATTCACTTTTAATTACAATATAAAGTACTTATACTTTACTTATAGCTACAATATACTCATATATCTATCATATGTTTATTTATCATCATTTATGATATTTTATTAATATTGAAAGCTGAGAAACTAACAAAGACATATGAAATGTAGGTTAATCTAATTTTAACGGTTGTTTTCAACACTAACCAATTTTCACAACTTAATTTATACTTTAGAAAAAATGTTAAATGATCATTCGATGCCATCAAATTTCAATTTAATTGAATTAAAAACTGAAGGGAAACAATTAATCAGTACAAAGAGAAGACGAGTTCACAAAACGAAGAGCACAGCAACAACAAGTTGCTATATTTTTCGAAATAACGGTAAAAAGCTATACTACAAAGCAATACAATAGAAAGAAGCCTAAAGACTAGTACAGCAACGACTACGATTGACGATTACATGTTATGTAATCACTGATTTAGGCTTTTATTGTAATTATATAGTAATTTGTTGTTTTCTTTAAAACAGAAATAATGCGGAAAATATAATAGTATAATTAACATTATATATGAATTATCGTGAATAAGATGAGAAAATAATAACAACAACTGTTGTGAGAAAAAAAATAATTGTGATACTTAACAGAATGATTACAGAGGCCGTAACAGAAGAACCGTTAGCAGAGGCTTTAGCAGAAGTCTTAACAGAAGGGACAAAGAAAATATATTCACTTAATTTTAATGAGCTTCGAAAGTGATTAGGAAAAATTAGGCAAAAAACTAATACAAAAATTATAACAAATTCGTTTAAATTTTTAATGAACTAAATTAATTGTGATGTATCGAAAACAGCTCTAAAAATGAATGACTGATTTTATCGATCACATCGAATGATCGAGTTTCAAAAATGATGAAAACTCTCATTGACTTTCGTTTCTTCAATGAATTTCTTAATTCTTATTAAATCTAATCTAATATTTAATAATTCAATAATGTGATATAGAAACCTATACAATTTTAATTATAATTCTGAAATTTCGAATTAAGTTATTCAATTTCGAAATAACTCCGGTTGTTTTTTATTAATTGATGATTAGCGTCGTATTTTTAATTCTGCCTAAAAGTATGCAATACAAAACTAAAAAATTATTGGAATCATGAAAAGCTTAATGCAACAAAAACTACGGCATACTTTTAAGCGCAATTTATTCACCAAGGCCATTTTATTCACTATTAGAGGGAGATGAGAGAGCGACATAGGCAAAGAGCAAAAGATGATAGAGAGAAAAGAGAGGGAGTGGGTGAGAAACAGAGAGAGAGGAAGAGAGAGCGATAATCGAACCATTTTATGAAAATTTTTACAGGGAAAAAATATGATTTACGTGATTTAAATTGGCTATTTTTTTATATGAATTTAAATATTAAATTATTCTATAAATTTGATTTGTCATTCTGCTTTCCTCCCCTTTTTTCTGATATCGAGAACAGTTTAAAAATTTGTGGTGGTTCTTTTATGACAACAAATTTTTGACTAAACTTGTGAAGGTTTTGTAAGCTGCGTGGTCAGCATCCCGGACACTGAAGCTCCCGGATAAGCAAATAAATTCCATCACGTTATAGAAAAAACCATCAAGTAATAAAGTGAAAGAAAGAAAAAAAACAAACGGCAACAAGCAACGGAATAAAGAGAAGCTTCAACAGCCAGCAGCATTGCAGCCGCACACCGAATGAAGACAAGTGAAGCTTGAGATAAATTTAATAGGTCAAGGACACGACAACAACAACAAAACAGCAACAACTACAACAACAACATAGCACGACAGATGAAAGCTATACAAAATATGGTGAAAAATACTCGTAAAATATCAATAAATCAAAGAAAAGAAGAGAAGACAAGAGAAGAGAAGAGAAGAGAGAGAGAGCCAAATGAGAAGAGTTGAAGACTCCACTGAAGAATCTGCCTGCTAGCTGGTGGCTCTGTACGTGACTGTGTCTGGCCGGGGCTGGGCTCGGGGAGCCCGTCTGGTGTGCGGTCATGCGCATCACTTCACTCAGCTCAGCGCGGTCCGGTAGCTGCGTTGTCTCCGCCGATGCGCCGCCACGCATGCGCAAGTGTTGCGTGCTTTTATTTGCTTAACGTAATGAGTTGAATTAAATTAAATTGGATTTTTTATATCTTTGTAATTTGTGTTTATTTTCTATCTATTTTTTTGTTCATTTTATTACCTTTTGTCTTTCTTTTAAATTTTTTGCTTGTATTTTTGTGTTCTTTTTCATTATTTTTTTCATATCTTTTTTTTCTTTTACTTTTATTTTTATTTTGTATTTTTAAATATTCAACGAAGCTGGGCTCCAAACGCTGTGCGTAGATATTTTTTTTTATTTGTATTTCAGAATTTAATTAAAATAAAGTTTTATTGCTTCGTGTAAAATTATGTAAAAACGTGACTAAAATATTTAGTTTTTGGTTTTTCTGCTAAACACGATATCGTTGAGGATCATCTGTGTTGGTGTTGTTTTTTTAAGTATTCTTGTTTGCGAATTCTTCAAAAATTTACACTGCAAAACTTTCAATAAAAATTAACATCTTTACTTTCTTAATACAAGAAATTACAAGAGCTTGGAAATAGCTTAAAGTACAAAAATAAGTCCAAAACAATGATAGATAGGTCCAGGAAACCATGGAGAGCCTTCAGAAAGATCTCTGAAGATGCCTTGAAAACTGCCTTGAAAACGTAAAACTGTCTCAGAGAATTGAAATTACTATAAAGTATTTTAGAAACATCAGATGAATACTAAAATGTTGTATAAAATGTACCAGAAGTGCTGAGAGAAGTGCTATGAAAAAACAAGGCAAAATAATGCACAATTATTGAGAAATTTCATAGTTAAGAAATGTTTAAAACTAAAGAAATTTGTTGATGAACTCGTGATTGCTTTAAAAGTATCTGAAATAAATACAATACACTCTGTGTTTAGACATTTTCCTAAATTTTATGGTGAAGCTTGTTTATAGCTTATTTTCGCCATAATTTGAAAAAACACTTCAAGGTTTTAATTGAAACAAGCTCAAGTGCAAAATAATCATTAAATAGTTTTTCTTTTTTAATCGAACACCACAAATAAAAGCAAGAGGAACAAAAAAAATACAACCAACCAAACAAGAGAAAAGAAACCCAAAAGAAAACATAAATAAAACCTGAAAAATTCATTAATAAAATATAAAAGAATATAGAAAAAAAAGGAGCCACAAAACCAAAGTTTGACCGATTTGGCAGCAAGAAAATAAAACTGCAGCATCGGCCATCATTGATTATACTATGGATTGGGTTGTGTGAAGCAAGAGCTGGTTTCTTTAGTAAAGTAATGTTGTTGAAAAATCTGCTGATGACTTTAGTTGAAGTGAAGAAACAAAATTACTAAAGTCAATGAATGCTTGGAGAATTCTTCGAGGCCATCGAGAGCACAGCACCGAGAGTTCAGCTTAAGAGCAAAGCCAGTGCTGCATCAGTTGAGAATTTAGTAAGCTTCAGTAATTCAAAATCGCTTGCTGCAGCTGATTAGAGAACTTCAATTAATTTACAGGTGCATCGCGTCGTATGATCAACCTTTCATCAGGGCGACTCCTAAAAACTCAAGAAACTCACATTAAAATCTCTTTCGTTGCGCTAAATTTTGACCATTATTTAAACCAAAAATCAATTTAAATAACACGTACTTTAAATGGAAATGATTGAAGAGATTAGACACGAATGAATTGGCATTTAAACAGCTTGGAACACTTAATAAATACGTATTTCAACGATGATTAACGACCGGTCTTTAAGATGATTAAAACCATCATTAACACGTCTTCATAAACCAATATAACTGAAAATAAAACAACACACGAACAACACACGTTTTAATTTTAAATAAAACTGGCAATAATTTAAAACGGCGCTTAAAAATCACAGATTATTTTAAGAAATTACTTTTAATCGCTTTAAGATTTTAATTTTTCTGTGTTCGTTTATGTTAAAAATAATAAAATTACTTATTAATAATTGTAATTGAAGAGAGAGGGAGGGAAAGGGAGAGACAGAGGGGGAGAGAGGGAGAGAGAAAGAGAGGGAGACAGACGGAGAGAGGATATCAACAATAAACAACCATTGATTGTAATTGAAGTGATGGGAGAGAGAGGAGAGATAGGGACAGAGATGAGAGAGAGAGAGAGTGAGAGAGGAGACCGAGAAAGAAAGAAAAAGAGGGAGAGAGACAGAGAGTGGGTATCGTCAATAAACAACCATTTCTACGCGCTCGTTAAGGTTAAAGTTGTAAAACTCATTCGCATATGTGAACAATTTACAATTTATTTATATATTATACAATATTTTTTCCAAGTCCGCAATTTTTTTCCCAGCCCATTTAAATGCGGATGCTTGTCTGGGGAACTTTAAAGCGGATGTGAGGCCTGGTGTTGGTGTGTGTGTGTGTGTGTGTGTGTGTGCGTCCAAGTTGCTTAAGTGTTTTTATTTCCTTCAGCGATTTACGATTATAATTTCAAAGTTGCGATTATAACATTGAAGAAGAATTTCTCTTTTTTCCGTATTTTTTATGGCTTTTTGTTTAGTAAATATTATTAGTAAGTTTGATTTATTATTTATTGGTTTTCCCCTTGATATTTCTCGTTATTATCGTTCATTATTATAACCCGTATTATTTAATATTTTTCATTACTTTTTCCGCTCGTTTTTTATTACATATTTTCGCCTTGAGCTTTAGTGCTTTTTATTAGTTTTATTTGATTCTTAATGTTTCTCTTTATATTTATACTTTTTAATTATTTAAGAATTACTATAAAATTGTATGTTTTTACGGTTCTAGTTAACTTCTTTCCATTTATGTATATGATTCCATTGAACATGATTTAACACGGACATGATTTCTCTTTAAAATGATTGATTTATGATTAATATTTTTTCCATGATGTTTTCGTTAACTTCCACAAATAAAACAGCTTAATTGATGGTCTTTTATTTTATATACTTGCAGCTTATGAAAGATTTTATTACTTAGTTTGTTGCTTCATTATTTTAATTCATTGGAAATTCATTTTTAATGGCGATTTCGTGTGAATAATTTTTGCTACCTCAGCAGATGGTCGGGTTACCCGAGAAGCGCTCCTGAATTTTTTAGTAAAATGTTAACTCTTTCAAGTGGTTAAATTATTCAGCAGCTGATTCGGTTTTCACTGTGGCGCATCTGGTTCTTTGATTAGTTATTGATTTGTATTAAATTAATTAATGAATATTGCATGAACAGAAAAAGCATTGAATTGCACCAAAAGTATAACAAAGAAATATTAAAAGTCGTCAAAAAGTCGTGAAGCGTTGAAAGAGCAACAATTAATTTAATTATTTTTATTGTACAAGAGTTTTTTTGCCTAATTATTTATAAAGAAAATGTTGAAGATCAAAATTCTGTTATTCTTAAAATTATGATAATTATTCTTGATGCTAATAAATGGAACTCATTGCAAATCGCAGTAAAGAATTCAAAGAATTAAATCGAAGTCTCTGTGCAAGTAATAAAAACTATCTGTGGCTCGGTTTGAATCCAAGTCTAAGTTTCAGTCTACGTTTCAGTCTCTGTCTCAGTTTCAGTCTTAGTATCAGTCTCAGTCTCAGTCTTAGTCTCAGTTCCATTGATATGAGTAGATGATAGAGTCGTAGATGTGATTAGACTAGTTGACCAGGTTGCCACATGGCGGTGTTTCTGGTTTCCCGTAAAACACGAGCCACATTAATTGAAACATTTGAAGAGAGAACGAATCTTGATCAACGAATGACAACAAAAGAACAGTGACAAGAGTACGTGGAGTCATGGAACCATGTCGGCTCTCGTTTGATAGGTAAAAATGTGTTATTTTTAGAACTCTGCAAAAGAAGACCTGTTCTTCGATCCAGTTTAAATCAAAGTGCAGACAGTTGTTGTGCATATAGACGAGAAATTAAAATAAAATAAGTAATTCACATCACAACACAAGTCAGGAGAGTAGAGATTCTTAAATTTATATAAGTATCTACATTGAACTGGCATCCAAATGAGTTGGCATCCAAATGAGTTGGCATCCAAATGAGTTGACTAGCAAAGTAATGAACTCATTCGTTTGTTTTATCGTCAGTTTCGAGTACTTTTACGACACGATTTAAAGCACACGCAACAACAACAATGAAAAACAACAGTATAGCCCTCTATTACAAGAGTTTAGACAAATGAAGTTAATTTCATGTTGATTAAATGATGATTGATATGATTTGTTGATTTGATTTGATTTTGAATGAAACGCTTTCGAGATGTGAATAACATTGAATGGGCGATTAATTAATGGCTGCATAATTTATGAGGCCGATCGGTTGCATTCCATCCGCTGAACTCACGGATCACTCATCGCGATCGGCATGATTTAACGCTCATCATAATTATTAGCAATACTTCAAGAAATTCAAAATCCATCATATCGAAGATTTAACACAGCATTCGGCTGGATAGCGACAGGGGAAAAAAATGATGTGATGTGATGTGACCGAGAAACAACGATCGCATTCAGATCAAAGACAGAGTTGCAGTCGAACAACAACAACAAACCAGCAACAACAACTGCTGAATGAACCGGAATGGAAATGAACCAACGCTTTTTTAACGCGGCTCGCCAAGCGAAGGTCAGAGTTGCAATCAGTTGTTGCTGCCGCTACAACAGCAACGATGACAACAACAACAACGATGACAACAACAACAATGCCAACTATGATGATGAGCAAATAACACAAATATTTTATTATTATTATTGTTATTGTTGTTGTTTTCTGTATAGATATCTGTTGCATTTTAAGCGGAACAACAACAACAACCAGACTTCGTAAATTGGCCAAAGTGTATTTTCACTGCTGCTGCAACAATCGATTTCACAATTTCAACCAAAGCATCATCGAGATGCAGCAGCAGCAACAGCAGCCGAAGCAACAACAACAACAGCTGCCAGCCAACTTAATGATTATTGCAATTGATTGACTCGTCGCCAATTGGCAACAATTGTTGTTCTTATTGTTGTTGCTCTTGCTGTTGTTGTCGTTTTTGTTGTTGCATTAACTCACTCAATGGCAGACATGGGAAGCAACACATACGTCCGATGAAGGGAAGGGGAGGGGGTGAGAACTTCGAAGCAATAGCAATAGTTCGCTAATAGAAATAGTTGTTGTTGTTGTTAGTATAATCCAAGTATTTGGTTTGTTGTGACGTGTTCTTGATTGTTGATTTATAAACTACGTTACATGCAACATGAACGCTTGCGGCATCATCACATCATATTTTGCGGCTCTTCTCTTCAGATGACATGTGAAACTTTTGCTGTTGCTGTTGAGCAAAATAACCGTTTTCCATGGATTTCTTAGATTTTATTATATGTACATATGTATGTATAGAGTATGCACAATATACAATATATTGCCGTGACATGATGAGATGACTCATCTAACATTTTCGCATTTTGTGTTCTCATCACCGATGATGATCATCGTCTTCGTCATCTTTAACAAAGTCACACGACTTTTCGATGCGTTTTCTTCATCTCGGTATCCTTGGCTTTCAGTTGATGTGTACATATGATTGATTATAAAACTGACATTTTAATTCAGATAATAATTTAAGAGATTCTACAATTTTTGTGTAAGCAAGAATTAAATAAATATTAAGTTCTTGATGCGAGTTGGGTTCCATCTGGTAACCACTTCTTTGGATTCAATATTTTGAGGTTATCCATGCATCGAGGTTATGCACCGAGGTTATCTACATCGAGAACTCTAGAACCTTAACACTTTTCAGTTCCTTATGGTTTCTTTTTGGGAGTCCCTTCGGGTTGCTTCGGATTCATATTAAGTTTCTCTCTCCATTGTTCTCCAACGTAAAATTCAAGTATAACCATATAATATGCAAGAGTAATATCTAATCCACACCCATGTATGGCCTTACTTAGTACTTAGTTCGGATACGGTACTATAAACATGCTGCTTTCATGATTTTAAACCTCTTCTTATGATTACAAAAATTCTCATGAAAAACCCATATTTTAGCATCTTTATTGGCCACCAAAGCAAGCAACTGATATTAATGGCGGCTTCGGTAACCTACACCGATTTCAACTTGACCTCCTCCACCTCCTCCATGACATTTGGCCAGCAGCAACCACTGCCAGCCTTCAGTTGTTGCTTGCTTGCAGAATTTGTGGCTGTGGCTGCGGCTGCGGCTGCGTCTGTGTGGTTTTTTATTACTTGATGACCACCGCATAACTCGATGTTGCAATGCAGTGTTTCCAACCTCCGAAGAGTTGCAAAAACCACTAGGAATAATTCAACTAAAGATGGCTGCTGCCAGTTAACTTTTAAACTATGAAACGTGGTCTCTGTAGTCGATTGACATACAAATTATTGCCGCCACATCAATTTTAATGTACGTAAGGCAAAACAAGTAAATTTTTGTATTTTTGGTTTAATGTTTTTATTGAAAAAAGTTTTCGGTATATTTCTTTATACTTCTTCTTACACAAAATAATGTTGTTCAAGGTACTGTCTCTAAATTAAAGGTACTTGTAATATTTTTGCTTTTATAATACTATCGATGATTAGGTGAGCTTAGACGAGCTCGTATTGATTTTTAAGCCTAGAATCTGAACGGTTTTGCGGGTTTACTGTAGTTGTATCCATCTGGTCCCAGAGAACCAGCCTCGGGGGCTACGGGATACAATGGTCCCGGCTGTGTGGGTTGACTTCCGGGATAAGTTTGTCCTGGGCCTGGTTGCGTTGATTGGCCTCCGGGATAAGTTGGTCTCGCTCCAGGCTGTGTTGGCTGCCTTCCCGGGTAAGTTGATCCCGGTTGTGTTGGTTGGCTTCCTGGATATGTTGATCCCGGCCCCGGCTGTGTGGGCTGGCTTCCTGGATAAGTTGGTCCAGCTCCTGGTTGTGCTGGCTGGCTGCCTGGATAAGTAGATCCTGGCTGTTTAGGTTGGATTCCAGGCCCAGTAGGTCCTGAACCTGGCTGTGTTGGCCTTCCCGGGTAAGTTGGGCCCGGTTGTGTTGGCTGGCTACCAGGATAAGTTGATCCTGGCTGTGTTGGTTGACTTCCTGGATAAGTTGAACCAGTACCTGGTTGACTTCCTGGATAAGTTGATCCTGGTTGTGCTGGCTGGCTGCCTGGATAAGTAGATCCTGGCTGTGTAGGTTGGATTCCAGGCCCAGTAGGTCCTGAACCTGGCTGTGTTGGCCTTCCCGGATAAGTTGAACCCGGTTGTGTTGGCTGGCTACCAGGATAAGTTGATCCTGGCTGTGTTGGTTGACTTCCTGGATAAGTTGAACCAATACCTGGTTGACTTCCTGGATAAGTTGATCCTGGCTGTGTTGGCTGGCTGCCTGGATACGTTGATCCTGGTTGTGATGGCTGGCTGCCTGGATAAGTAGATCCTGGCTGTGTAGGTTGGATTCCAGGCCCAGTAGGTCCTGAACCTGGCTGTGTTGGCCTTCCCGGATAAGTTGAACCCGGTTGTGTTGGCTGGCTACCAGGATAAGTTGATCCTGGCTGTGTTGGTTGACTTCCTGGATAAGTTGAACCAATACCTGGTTGACTTCCTGGATAAGTTGATCCTGGCTGTGTTGGCTGGCTGCCTGGATACGTTGATCCTGGTTGTGATGGCTGGCTGCCTGGATAAGTAGATCCTGGCTGTGTAGGTTGGATTCCAGGCCCAGTAGGTCCTGAACCTGGCTGTGTTGGCCTTCCCGGATAAGTTGAACCCGGTTGTGTTGGCTGGCTACCAGGATAAGTTGATCCTGGCTGTGTTGGTTGACTTCCTGGATAAGTTGATCCTGGCTGTGTTGGCTGGCTTCCAGGATAAGTTGATCCCGGCAGCGTTGGTTTTCTTCCCGGAAAAGTTGATCCCGGTTGTGTTGGCTGGCTTCCTGGATACGTAGATCCTGGCTGTGCAGTTCCTGGATAGGTTGAACCCGGCCGTGCACCAGGATATGATGGCTGAGGCCGTGGTTGTGGTGCAGGTTTCACTTCGTTTTCAGATGGTGGCAAATATTCAGGACCAACATTTTTGGGTGGCTGTGGCTTGGATGGTTGTGGTGTTGGCCGTGAAGGTTGATAGGTGGGGGGAGAGGATATTGGCGGGCGTGGCTGGAAAGTTGGTGGACGTGGCTGCAGGGTGGGCGGTCGCGGTTGATAAGTTACTCCACCGGTAGGTGGACCATATTCTGTAGAAGGCCGCTGCGGTGTAGGACCGCTGGGTCGCGAAGGTGTCGGTCTTTGTGATTGATCGGGAGGCAAATACTCCGGCGCAGGTCTTGTTGGCAGTTGCGGACGCCCTGGCTGAGGTCTGGTGGGCTGTGTTTGCGGTGGACCATAGCCTGAACCTGGTGCCGGGAGTTGAGGCCTTGACGGTTGTGGTTTTGATGACTGAGGAGGAACATAAGTCGATCCTGGTGCTGGTCTTGAAGGTTGGGTCTGAGGAGGTCCATAACTGGTACCTGGTGAAGGCGGTTGAGGTCTAGAAGGTTGAGGCTGTGGCTGTGTCTGGGGAGGCCCATAACTGCCGCCTGGTGACGGTGGTTGAGGTCTGGAAGGCTGGGGCTGCGGTTGTGGCTGAGTCTGAGGAGGTCCATAACTGCCGCCTGGTGATGGCGGTTGAGGTCGTGAAGGTTGAGGGGGCCCATAACTAGATCCTGGTGATGGAGGTTGCGGCCTTGAAGGTTGTGGCTGTGTCTGGGGAGGCCCATAACTGCCTCCTGGTGCTTGTGGTTGAGGTCTTGAAGGTTGAGGTTGCGGTTGTGGCTGTGCCTGGGGAGGCCCATAACTGCCGCCTGGTGACGGTGGTTGAGGTCTGGAAGGCTGGGGCTGCGGTTGTGGCTGAGTCTGAGGAGGTCCATAACTGCCGCCTGGTGACGGTGGTTGAGGTCTTGAAGGTTGAGGGGGCCCATAACTGGATCCTGGTGATGGAGGTTGCGGCCTTGAAGGCTGTGGCTGTGCCTGGGGAGGCCCATAACTGCCACCTGGTGACGGTGGTTGAGGTCTGGAAGGCTGGGGCTGCGGTTGTGGCTGAGTCTGAGGAGGTCCATAACTGCCGCCTGGTGACGGTGGTTGAGGTCTTGAAGGTTGAGGGGGCCCATAACTGGATCCTGGTGATGGAGGTTGCGGCCTTGAAGGCTGTGGCTGTGCCTGGGGAGGCCCATAACTGCCACCTGGTGATGGTGGTTGAGGTCTGGAAGGCTGGGGCTGCGGTTGTGGCTGAGTCTGAGGTGGTCCATAACTGCCGCCTGGTGACGGTGGTTGAGGTCTTGAAGGTTGAGGGGGCCCATAACTGGATCCTGGTGATGGAGGTTGCGGCCTTGAAGGCTGTGGCTGTGCCTGGGGAGGCCCATAACTACCACCTGGTGACGGTGATTGAGGTCTGGAAGGCTGGGGCTGCGATGCTGGGCCTGGCGCTTGTGGACGCGGTGGCTGAGGTGGACCGTAGCTCGGACCTGGGCCGGGCGCTGTCGGTGTTTGTGGTTGATATTCAGGCTCTTCGATTCCGTTGCCGGAAGGCAGCGGGGGGAATGGCACCGAGGGCTCCTTGTAATGGTAGCCATCCTCTCGCAAATCAGTGTCCAGATGTGAGACGTCAGCGTAGACGCTACTAGCGATTGCTAGAAGCGCTACAAATGACACGAGTAGTTTCTGTGAAGAAATATAAAAACACAAAAATATTACAATGTTAATTTTAATCATTCTTAAAACAATTTGAGTTGTTTCCTTCGTAGTTGCAGTTCCACGGAGGCAAAAGTCGAAAGTTATTTTTTGCTCAAATATTTTGAATGTCATAAAGATTCTTTTCACTTTTAATTACCCTTAATAACTTTCTGTTTAGTGAGCATTTAGTAACTTTATGTCTTAATAATGTTATAATTTATGAACGCTTGTTTGAAAGATCTACAATCTCAATAAAACTTATTTTAGATCTTTTTTGTAGTCACGACTTAACGACTGATTGTATCATCACCGAGATTGGAGGTACTATCGTCGTCATCGCCATCAGATCGGCCGGTCAAAGATCGATGCCACTTTTGATATTTTAAAACGGTATTCTTTTCGCTTTCTGCCTGAAGAACGCCGATCGATTTGTTAGATTTTTGCACTTTGTATTGAAATGATTAAAATTGTTGTCCGCGGGTATTTCTCAAGCCTCATGTCGTGATTTTTCCGCACGGTAGCTGGCACAAGTTTTCCACACACACTCACCATGTTTCACACGATTTTCTTTCGCAATGACTTCAGACGGTTTTCCCGCTGCGAAGGCTTTTTTCAGTTTGGCCAACACTTGAATACGTTGTTGCTGCTGTTCTGCTGGCTGCTTATTTAAAGATCGCGACTCGTTGTCTAATCCAAACGCGGCAAAATCCAAAATTCGAATGATGTACTGTGGTTCTCCTTACGTCGATTTATATAGAAACCGCCCCTGATTTGAAAGAGCTAGAAGTAGCATCTTTTGTTGTTGCTGCTGCGAAGCGCGGTCTCTCGTTGCTAATGTTGTCGTCATCGTCGTCGTCGTCGTTGTTGTTGTTGTTGTTGTTGTTGTAGTCATTATTGTTGTTGCTGTTGTTGTTGTATGAGTGCGAGTATTAGATTCCATAACTACCGAGTATAAATAAAGCTGGATTTTATGCACAGCAGCAACAAAGGTAGTACACAACGTACCTAAACGTTGTTGTGGTTACAACAAAAACAAATAAAATAAGTACCAGTACTTCACTGGGTTGGTTTCGAAGCTGAACACAGCAAAAACAATAACAATAACAATAACAACAGAAAAAGGTTTCCTCACTCTCGCGCTCACGAGTTCGAAGACATTCCCGAAGAGACGCGTATTGATCTTAGTTAGTTGCTTTATTGTTGTTGTTGCTGTTATTTTTTTTTTAAGACTTTCTGCTTGTCAGTTTTTATTTTTTTGTTGTAAATGTCATCTCTCACCGTTTTTGAGATATGACGAACTCCATTAAAACCGAGCTTAAAATGAAGCTGAATGTTTGAAAAAAGCTACATTTTTGCTGATGTTAATTTTTTGTTGAAATCTTGTTGCTATCGTTGTCGTTAATGATTTATTGTTATTGTTGTTGGGAGTATTGTTTTTTTTTTACTGTTATGAATTAAACAAATTTCAAAAACATTCCATTTTTTTTGTGTCCGCTCATCCCACTGTGCGTGTCATCAATGCTGCACCGACGTTGATCTCTGATCTGATAAACTAACCGTAGATTGCTGTGATACTTGCAGAAATGGGCAATTCGAAAAGCATTTTGATCTGAACCGATCACTGATCCTTAGCCGATATATAGATTAATTAAGCGCCGGCTACCGCGTATTATTTCGGGCGTTTTTTAAAACTTACCCCGAGAATCTATTTGCAAACATTTCTCGATGGTAAAATGGTTGTTCCCTCTCTTTTCTGAAAATGGTTTCGTTATTTTAGGAGTTTTCATAAACTGTCAACATGCCTGGCGGTTGCCCACTCCTGAGCTGCTCTTCAATAGCATCTATCATCTGATTGTTGTAAGCAGCACTTTGTTATTAATGGATGTCAGCCATAATAAATCACATGCACACATAAACTATGTATATCGCCCCCCGCACCCCGAACCGAACCGATCCCGTCGCACGACCGACGTACCATCTGCTGTTGTTGTTGTTGTTGTTGTTGGGAGCGCGCTGTGATTGACAAATATTTGGGTAGCAAGATAATACAATGGCTCTCATAAATATTCAACTAGCTTGGCGATTGCGCTGATTCTAAAGCGTGAGTCACGCCCTCGAAAAGTCAAAACTGCTGACTTTATTTCTGCAGTCAACGTGAGCCAAATTAACAAATTAAATCCGGTAATAAAATGGAGCACTTCACTAAAAATATACATAAAGAGAGAAAGAGCTAGAAAGATGAGAGGAGAGAGAAGAAGGGGGAGAGAAAATATATTGTATAAATAAAAAGATGAGAAAAGATAAACACGAAGATTTGCAGGCCAACCGGCAGAGAGAAGGTCACGCAGAAAGAGCTGCAGCCGGAGATGAGAGGGAGATAAGAAAGAGACAGAAGCGAAGCAGGTTGCGAAGATTCATGAACGCAGGCAAACCAAGCGAGGCCTGAACCAAGCGAGTGATATTAAGACGACTGAAGATGCTAAGAGACGAGCTAAAAAATTCAGTTAATTGGATTGTAACTGAAATTTTTGCAAGGGTGGCCGGCGGAGGGGGACCGGAGAGGGGTTGTAGGCTCAGTTTGCCTTGTAAGTAGTCGGGGTATGTTAAGTTTTTGACAGCTACATTAATTACACCTCAAAATATTACCTCGTTATGTCTAGAAATATAAACGAAATGAAAGAAAAAACCAGAAAGAGTGTTAACTTCGGCCTGGCCGAAGTTCATATACCCTACACACTTGTACTTAGAAATGAGACGTGGCAATGATCTAATTTTTTTCGTTTTCAATCTCAAATAGCCTGTGATGAAAGACAATATTCATGCCAAGTTTGATGAAAATATCTCTTTCCTTCTCCTGTAATCGAGTTTTATTTAATTAGTGGGCGGACCACGCCCTTTTTTGTAGTCTGTTTTGGTCAAAGACAGTTGATTTGTGAATAAAATTTCAACATGAAATTATTCCTACAAGCTGATAAATTGAGCTATAAGTATGAATTAATTATATATTTATTATAAAAAGTAGGCGTGGCAATGGTCCGATTTTGCCCATTTTCAATACCGATGAGTTTCTTATGATAGACAACATTCGCGCCAAATTTAATAAAAATATCTCTATTCGTTCTCCTGTAATCGAGTTTTTTTTAATTAGTGGGCGGACCACGCCCATTTTTGGTGATCTGTTCTGATCAGAGACAGTGGACTTCTGGACAAAATTTCAACTCCAAATTCGTTCTACAAGCTGAGAAATTAAGCTATAACCATGGAAGAATTTATATTTACTATAAAAAGTAGGCGTGGCAATGGTCCGATTTTGCTCACTTTCAATACGAATGAGTTTCTGATGATAGACAACATTCGCGCCAAATTTAATAAAAATATCTCTATTCGTTCTCCTGTAATCGAGTTTTTTTTAATTAGTGGGCGGACCACGCCCATTTTTGGTAATCTGTTTTGGTTAGAGACAGTGGACTTCTGGACAAAAAATTTCAACTCCAAATTCGTTCTACAAGCTGAGAAATTAAGCTATAACCATGGAAGAATTTATATTCAGTATAAAAAGTAGGCGTGGTAATGGTCCGATTTTGCCCATTTTCAATACCGATGAGTTTCTAATGATAGACAATGTTTGTGCCAAGTTTGATGAAGATATCTCTATTCGTTCTCCTGTAATCGTGATTTCCACAGACGGACAGACGGACAGACGGACAGACGGACAGACGGACAGACAGACAGACGGACGGACATGGCTAAATCGACTCAGGAGGTCACGCTGATCAAGAATATATATACTTTTCTATACCTGTCACGCCTCCTTTAATGCGTTACAAACGGAAGCAGTAAGTGAATATACCCTATTCACTTCGTGTGTAGGGTATAAAAAGATGTTGCTTAATTAATCCGGCTCATTAAGAGTTCGACCATTAAAAAACACTTCCATCGCTTTACGGTCGCAGCGCTTTAGTACCTGAACTGATCCAAAAGCTAACCGAAACTCCTAATCGAAGCTTGTAATTTAATTACGTACTTTTTTCAGATATAATATTAAATTTTAAATTTAATTTAGCTCGTGAGTCATGGGAAATCCTTCAGGTAACCTTTAGAAGGGGAACAAATATAATAAAAATCCATTTTGATGTGAATAAATATTCAACTGAACGATCGTTATTTGCGTTAATCTTTTCTTCTTTTGTGATTCTTTTTCTGATCATTCCTCTTCGGTTTTTTCTTTCTTTTTTCTCTCTTTCTTTCGTTCTTTCTTTCTTTCTTCTCTTTTTTTCTTTCTCTTAATCAATAATCATTCAATCAATCAACACCGGGTCATCTTTGAATCAGGAAGTGTTTCTTCGGATCCATCCATTTGATCAATTAAAGATATTATTTTCGTCTTCATTAATGATGCTTCTTTTAAACAATACGAAGAATTTTTCTCTTAAATTGAAAACCAGACATTTTTAATGATAATGAAGTATTTGTATGAGAACAACAATCTTTCGGTTTCCTGAGGAAGCCCAGTGTACAGCCACATCCACGTGTATCGCATATAAACAAAGCTATCTTGCTTTCAAAACATATACAAAACCATTCAGAAAACAGCTGATTGCATTGAAAGCTACAAGAAAAGTACAAATAATCAATCATAATCACTGTACGATGTGCTCTCGTTGAGATGACAAAGAAACAAGCGCAGAACATGCGCAGTAGCAGTATCAGCAGCAGCGGAAGGAAAGCAGGAGAGCCGCAGGACCGAAGAATTGATTTTATGCAGAATCCTGCGAACTCACCACAAAGTAGAGTACAGAGAAAAGCAGCGGGAAGAAGTCGCAGATTGTTTCAATCCGCACCCAACTCGGCTCAGTGGCAAAAGTGTACATTTTCGCAGGCAGTCGGAATCATTATTTTAAAATTGAAAAGAAATTTAAGACAAAATTGTACAGAAAGTAAAAGAAATAATAATAATAAATTGTTTTGTTGTGAAAGTGAAAAATTCAGAATATCATTCTTTTGTATAACGCATGAGAAAACAAAAAAGAAGGCGTAGTCACTGGAAAGAAAAACTAACAAGAAAATTCACTTGAAAAAACAAAGAAATTTCTTTCAAGGACTTTCAGAGGACTTTTTCAATAATGATTAAATAACAGCTTCATTTTTTATTATATTGAAAAGCAAACGAAATCCTGTTTTGCGCTCTGCTCCGAGGCTTTTCGAGGCCTTCCGAGGAAGCATGGACCACGTTAACATCAGGATCTCCGGAGGCTGCAGCAGTAGGTTTCGGCTGAGCAGCATCATCATCGTCTTGTTAGTGCTTGCAGCGGCTGTAGAACGAGGTACTAAAAGAAACCCATCCCACACTCCTTCTTAGTTATGTAATGCATATTATTTTCCCTGTATGTGTATCTTAGTATATATACGAAATAGTAAACCTGTATATATTGCAATTATGCATGAATGCATATATTGTAATTCCGCTATAATTTTTCCAAATTTGTTTTCCATACAATTATTTTTATTTTTCTTTCTCTTTGTTAGTTTATCCGTTTTTTTTTTCGTTTCTTCTTTTAACCAAAAATTATATGAATTATTTTCGAAATACGAGTTTGTTTTACCTTCCAAATTTGTATTTGTAAAGAAACAAAAAAAAAATCAATAAATCAAAAACTCAATCCGGTTCTTTGCAAAGCAAAATCTCTAAAATTTCCACAGAATTCTTTAGCAGTAAATTTTGTATTCTTCCCTAGCATCAAGATTCCAAAATTAAAGCTTCCAACATTAAAGTAACAATAAGCAAAAATAATAATCTAGCCGCTGCCTCCCATTCGATTAGCTACCTCACATGTACTCGTCCGTAATCGTTCTCAATACTTGTAGTCGCCCGCATTTTATTTTAACCTTTCTTAACCTCTTAAAGATGCCGTTGAAATTATTAATCTTATGTATACAACACAGAGCCACTTAAGTCAGAGTCATCAGACTCAGAGTCATCAGAGTCAGAGTTTCTTTGCACGCCAGATGACAGTTTAAAGGTTCGCCTCAACCCAGATGAAAGCCAGAAAAATCTTTGACTGGTTCAACAATCGCTGGATTATCTGCAGCCAAATATTCACAAATAATCTAATAATAATAGAAATACCAGAACCAGAGAAAGGAGCTTCATCTGTCATCTGTCCCCCATTCATCTCCATCATCACACTCAAAACCACCACCACCACCATCGCCATCGCCATCGCCATCACCACCGCTAGATAGTAGCTAGATATCGTGTGAGGGGATGGTGACCGTGTCATCGAGGAAGATAAGCCCACGAACAACCCGAAGCGGAAGGAAAGAAGACGAAGGATAAAAGATTTCTGTATCAACTGCCGAATCTTAATTCATACTCCTTCTGTTACCGAGCATTTTCAGAACTCAAAAAGTCAAAACAAAAGAAACCAAACCGAAAAAGAAAACCCAACCGCCTGCTTCTCTTTTCCGAAATGATTGCAAAAACGCAAACCCACACAGAATTTGTCCACGCACATGAACATACCACCGACACTAGCACACACACACACACACACTCACATATTCATCTATCCGTTCAGTCAAGTAGACACCCTGTAAAAGGAGAAACCGAGGAGACGCAAAGCACATACCGTTCTCACCACACAGCACTTTCATCCCCCTCAAATTCCTCATACATACGCTCCACGCCATTCATATGCTCTTGCCTCACTCCTTTACTCTCCCTCTCTCTCTCTCTCAGAGTCCTTCTGTTTCTCTTTCAAATGCATACTCTCATCTTTACTCTTTCTACATCACACTCTCATTTATTTTCACCCTTCACAGCTGTGATTCCACTCTACACATCCTTCAATGACAGCAGGCCAACTACATCATCCTCAAGCAACTGTCACTCTATCCCTTTATTTCTCGATTTCTCGCTCTACCGCTCTCTCTCCTGCTCTATCTTTATGAATACAGTATATGATATTTTATACCTTTTATTCACCCATTGACAGTCTTTATTATAACAACCTCTGATTATCCTTCAACTATCAATCTTTGTAGCTAAACTCTTCCCTCCCTCCCTCTATCTATCTCTCTCTCTCTCTCTCTCTCTCTCTATCTCTCTCTCTCTCTCTCTCTATCTTCCTCTCTCTGCGTATGACCAAATTCTAAATTTTACTCACAAAGTAAAAATATTGACTTTCTCTACTCTCTCCTTCCTCTCTAATCTCTCTATTAAAGAGATACAGATTTCTTGTCTATTTCTCTACCCGCCCTTTCTTACTCTCTCTCTCCCACTCTCTCTCTATCTCTCTCTCTCTATTTAACACTCTCGTAACACTACCCTTTTTTCCTCTCTCTACTCTCTTTTAATTTAGCTGTCAACTTATCTAAACTGCAACATTTACGTGCGTAACAACTGTCAAAAATATTTCCGATAATCTGTTGACATTTGTCGTTATCTTATATACATATCTCTTGTTCTCTTATATACACAGAAATTGTACATGCGTAGCAAATGTCAAATTCAATTTTCGCGCATAATATTGTGATACAATATTTGCATTTATTTCTTACTCTATCTCGAAATCAAAATAATTTACACTTTCATACTTAACTGTCTGTCTATCCATCTATTATACTCTTCCATTCTATTGAGCTATGCTAAGTACAGCTTATCTTCTTTGAAGTCTTAAAGAGTTTTGTTTGTTTGTCTATTTTTTGGTTTCTATGTTTTAATGAGGGTTCTATTATTGTACTTACGCGTTACGAATAAAATACGTTTGGATTTTTATTATCGTCAGGAATCTATACTGAAGCACGACAAAATTAACTTTATTTTGTTTGACAGTTTTCTTTAAAGGGTATAGCAGTTAAGATCGAAGTTTATATATTATCAGGGTGTAGAAAAAAAATTTAGCATACGAATTTAGGCAAAGGAAAAATTAAATTAAAATTTCACTTCGAAATAAATAAAAAACTTTTGATGTCGTCTCGTCTCCCAACGAACCATATCAATGTACCTCTTTTCCTTCTGTCCACGATCAAGCAGAAAATCGCAACACTCCTTTCCTCTGTCTCTGTCTCTGTCTCTATCTCTCTCTCACTCTATCACATTTCTATCTTCGACGTTCATTTAAACTCTCCGTCCCTCCATCTGAATTGACTCCAATCTGGTAGATTGTAAATTTGAATGCTCTTTTTTTTTATTTTTATTTCAAGTTAATTTTTTCAAACCTTCTGTCTTCTTATAATTTATTTGGAAAGCAATAACAACAACAACACATACACACACACACACACAAATCTTGCCACACTTGTTAACATGTCAATACTAACAACAACAACAACAACAACAACAACAACAACGTTAGTGAAATAGCAAGAACCGAACTCACTCACATGCATACATAATTGTTTCTATCCCACTCACTCTCTGTACATCATTAAACTACTTGCATCTCTCTCTCTCTCTCTCTCTCTCTCTTCTCTCTCTGTTGTATCGTATTATCCCCAGTCAGTGCATCCGAAGATGAAGAGCGCTTGGTGCGAGACCTCTTTCGAGGGTATAACAAACTCATTCGACCCGTTCAGAATATGACCCAAAAAGTTGGAGTAAGATTTGGTTTGGCGTTCGTACAGCTAATCAATGTCGTAAGTGTGAAACATGCAAACATACATACATACATACATACATACCTTCATCCATGTCGTACATGCCACAAGGCTCACCCGTGCCGATGACGGACGGCTTCATACAATCATTATTAGCCTCACGACTGATTGCCAGCGTTTTTAGCAAATACCGGTCGCGTATTTGCTGAGAACCCGGCTGCTTTGGCCGTTCTAACCTAACCCGGTTAATAGTTGACCCGTAATAATTTCCCTCTGCTTTTATCACGACCAGAATGAGAAGAACCAGATCATGAAGTCGAACGTGTGGCTGCGCCTCATCTGGTCCGACTACCAGCTGCAGTGGGACGAGGCCGACTACGGCGGCATCGGAGTGCTCCGTCTGCCCCCTGACAAAGTCTGGAAACCGGACATCGTGCTGTTCAACAAGTAAGTGATCCGAATATTTAACTTCTTTTGATGAATTTTTATCTCTCCGCTCGCAGCGCCGATGGCAACTACGAGGTGCGCTACAAGTCCAACGTGCTGATCTACCCCTCAGGCGAGGTGCTCTGGGTGCCGCCCGCCATCTACCAAAGCTCCTGCACCATCGATGTCACCTACTTCCCCTTCGACCAGCAGACCTGCATCATGAAGTTCGGCTCCTGGACGTTCAACGGCGACCAGGTCTCATTGGCACTGTACAACAATAAGAACTTCGTCGATCTCTCCGACTACTGGAAGTCTGGTACTTGGGACATCATCGAGGTGCCCGCCTACTTGAACGTCTACGAGGGCGACGGCAACCACCCCACGGAGACGGACATCACCTTCTACATCATTATCCGCCGCAAGACGCTCTTCTACACGGTGAATCTCATCCTGCCCACCGTCCTGATCTCCTTTCTCTGCGTGCTGGTCTTCTATCTGCCTGCGGAGGCCGGCGAGAAGGTCACACTCGGCATCAGCATTCTGCTGTCGCTGGTTGTGTTCCTGTTGCTGGTGTCGAAGATCCTACCGCCCACCTCGCTCGTGCTGCCTCTCATCGCCAAGTATCTGCTGTTCACCTTCATCATGAACACGGTGTCAATCCTGGTCACAGTGGTCATCATCAACTGGAACTTCCGCGGCCCTCGCACCCATCGTATGCCGATGTGGATCCGCACCGCCTTCCTGCACTACCTACCCGCGGTGCTGCTGATGAAGCGTCCGCGCAAGACGCGTCTGCGCTGGATGATGGAGATGCCGGGCATGAGCATGCCAGCGCATCCACACCCATCGTACGGCTCGCCCACGGAGCTGCCGAAGCACATCAGCGCCATCGGCGGCAAGCACTCGAAGATGGAGGTCATGGAGCTGTCGGATCTGCATCATCCGAACTGCAAAATAAATCGCAAGATCAACACGGGCGCGGAACTCGGTGTAGGTGATGCTTGCCGGCGAGAGAGCGAATCCTCGGACTCGATACTGCTATCGCCAGAGGCGAGCAAAGCCACCGAAGCGGTGGAGTTTATAGCGGAGCATTTGCGCAATGAAGATCTCTATATACAGGTAAAGGAAGTTAAAGTTAAAGAAGTAGTTACTTAAAAAAACCGGGAAGTATTTCAAGTCTCAGATGAGAGAAACCGTAGATCCGTGGGATTTACTTAAACAGATTAAGATTTCCTTAAACATTTAAATCTGCGTTAAGATTTTAAGGTTCTCATTTAAAATTTTCAGACTCGTGAGGATTGGAAATACGTGGCGATGGTGATCGATCGATTGCAGCTGTACATCTTCTTCATCGTTACCACGGCCGGAACGGTTGGTATTCTTATGGATGCACCTCACATCTTCGAGTACGTCGATCAGGATCGTATTATTGAGATCTATCGTGGAAAATAAATACAGAAAAACAGAGAGAGAGAGAGAGAGAGAGAGAGGAAAAGAAGGCAGAAGTGAGTAAGTGTGAGCAGTACGCAAACGCAAACAATCAGTAAAAATCGAAAGTGGAAAATCCTTTACGAAGATTAAAAACACCATCAAATATATCAGAACTCATTTAGAGTTCTGCGAGAACTCAAATTGTAGCATTTAGTATAATAAACATAAAATCAAGAATGAAAGAAAGGGGGGAAAAATAAAGAAATAAAGTTTGAACGTGTAACAAAACACAGGCGAGAGAAGAAGAAGAAGAGGAGGAAGCAATAAGATTGAAGCGAAGAAAATCAATAGCAGAAAATGGAATGAAAATATTAAAAACTCTGGAGAAAGATACGAAGTTCCAGAAGAGGCTTCAGTGACTATCTACGATATCCATGATAATAAAAACTCAAAACTAGTCAAATCGTTAAATAATCATAGTGAATACATAAACTAATCCACACACAAGCACACAGAAACACACACACACTCAAAAGTCTTCGCATCTACGAGTAGAGTAGATTTTTAAATACGTATTCATTTCCAATGTTTTTTTTAGCTCAAGTTTCCAATAAAATGTTCAAGTAAATTTAATTCAGGAATTTAATTTTCAAGTAAAACTAACAAATAATTTACATTTTTAATGTTAAGTGATTGAAAATAAAAACAGAAATAAAAAAATTTCAACTTTTCACTGTTATTTTAACATTTAAGTTATTCAATGAGTAACTTTGAAAAAAAGAATTAAATAAAAAAAGAAAACAATAAAAGCAAGCACATAAAACAAAATATACAAATATAAAGAAAAGTAGAAACAATAAAAGACAAGTTAACAAAATTCCACAAAAGATATGCTGATGATTTATTATTCAGCAAGAGAAACGCCAAAGATTCAGGCGACAAACTTGAAAACTTGTTGCTACATTTTTAGAATTAGAAAGAACATTAAAATATATGATTTAAGTAGAAAATCATAAGAAAAACCAAAACAAAACGAGTTGAAATTGTAATTTAAAATATTCAAATTTTTGCACAATTTTTGACTTTGATTATTCTTGAATTTTCCGAACATACAATACATAATTTTATCCTCTTCGTCTCCGTGCCTGGAAGGTCGCCAAAGCTTAGCTTCTTCCATGCTCGTTCCTCAGCTGCCAGTTGCTCAAAGTCAATTCAATTAAATTTAATTGTTAAATCAACGCTTGTCGACAAATCCACTCAATCCAGATTTGCATGAAAAGCCAACAGCAACAACAACAATGAGGACGACGACAACAACAGCGGTATTTGCAAAACATCTACAAACATGAAAAAATTACCATAAACAATAAAACATAAATAAATGAAAACGTGCTGAAAAAATTGCTCATTGACTTAGAATCAGCATAAAAAAAAACTATTTACGATTGCGATTACTAAACTTGATGTCATCTTCGAAGTTCGTCGATGTGACGAAGTCCTCAAACACCGTATAATTTGCAAACAATATAATTTGCAAAAAAAACACATCTTTATGATCAAAGTAAATTGAAAAATAATTAAAATTACATTCAAATTGCAGATAATAAAAAAGGCAACCATTGAATGGAACAGACTTTAAAACCGACGTTGAACAGTTGAAAAAAAAAGGTGAGAACAAAGAAAACAGCAGCCACAACAAGAATAAGAAGAAGAAACAGAAGAAGAACAAGAAAAAAATAAAAGACAACACACATTCAAAGGAGCAAATGATGGAAAAGAATAAATTTTTATGGATATCTAATAAAAATTTAATAAATTAAAATAAATAAAAATGAGCAAATACTTCACATATTCGAAGAAATACAATCCGGCAAAACAAAAGACTTGGGAAACGAACTTGCACAACTTTTCACTCGTTGACGTTGATGAGTTCGCATTTGCTGCTGCTGTTGTTGTTGTTGTTGTTGTTGTTGTTTTCGTTGTTGTTGTTGTTGGTGCTGACGATTGCGCAAACTTCAACAATGACTGAAGAGTCATTTAAAGGTCACTCAGTTGTTGTTATTTTGGTTATGGTTGTCTTTATGATTCTTCTTTTATTATTATTATTATTAATATATTATTTTCTAATTATTATTATTATTATTACTATTATTATTACTCTATCACCTGAGCAGAAGTGCAGAAGAAGGTACAAATGTTGAGTGCATTCGAATATCTGCGGCTTTGAATTTAAAGACCGTGAACAAGACAAGCATGAAAAAAAGATTCCATAATATTTTCGACATTAATTTGATACTGTCGTTGTAGAATTTAACATAGATTCTAATAGACAATTATTGTTACTTTAATTTAATGAAAATCTTTATTAATTAAATGCTTTAAATTGTTTACTTTCTCTTCTTTCTGTGAATAATATTATGTAAAACAACAACAATAGCAAGAATAATAATAATAATAATTTTAAAACCTTAACTATGCCCCCCCCCCCCCTCCCGCTCACCCTTTCCGCAATCATCTCCTTCACTCACGATTTACGATCAAATTATTAGCGAGCATGATTGCAAAATATGTTTGAAGTCTTTTCGAAAATATTGAGTTGAACTTAAAAGCTGCTCAAAGAAACAAAATTAAAAATACACACATTTTGAGAGCAACACTTTAGAGCTGAAAGTACAACAAATAACAACAATACCCGCAACAAACAACAACAACAAACACAACAACAAACCCATCTGCTGCTGCTACTGATGAGTTAAGGCAACTAATAGAAAAAACACATCCCAACAACAACAATCATGGGGCACTCCATGTTTTCGACAACAACAAAATCGTTGTTGTTGTTGCAAGCATTATAGCAAAGTGCGTTCGTTCGTTTTGTTTCCTTGTATCAATGAATATGTTTTTATTATGGGATGCATTGTCACGATTTGACACTAAAGTAAACAATCGAAAACACCAACAACAACAACAACACACCGCACATCCCTGGTCAGCATCATCGAAATCTTGACGCGTCAAAGCGACGACGACTTTCATAAAGCAACAGTTAAAATATGCTTATCGAGTGCTTTCAATGTTTAAACAATTAAATCGAAGCATTAATGAATGTCTAGACATTTGTTGTTGTTGTTAGTGTTGTTATTGCTGTTGTTGTTGCTGTATTGTTACTTTTTAAAATTTTATATTCGCTGCTTGGGTTTTTTTTATATTTTGTACGTTTGATTCGTTGATATTCCATTTTTTTCTATTTATTTATTTATTTCAGTTTTAATTTGTGTTTTTTTGTGGTTGTTGTCCAATATTTTTAGTTTTATGTTCTTCATTCTCTCTGATGTCTTTTCTGAACATTTCACGGTTCTGGAACAAACATCAGTTTTTTTAGAAAAATTCTTAGAAGAGAACCCGTCCAACGTTTTTCTTTTGAATGTCGATTTGTTCAGTTTTTTCTTTCATTCGCGTTGACGTTGACTGAATTATTAAAAACGATCCTAAAAGTATACCGCTGAATGGTTTAAACGATGCTGTAATTGAGTTGTATGAACAGCCTACAAGTATGCAATATAATTGTTTTACTTGAATTTGTTCATTCTTCTGTGCTACTAAAAAAGAGAAAATGAAAGTGCAGTTTTTTAAAAAATTGTTAGCACATTGAAGAATTTTTCGAATTTCGGAGAATTTCCAGAATTTTCTTAGAATTCACAGATTTTTTTAAGACCTTTTCGATTCTTTTAAAATAAATAAAGGAACGTCTTAAATAAACAAAATAATTGCATTCAATCATATCAAGTTTTTTGCTTAATGTACCAATTTATTTGTGATCATGATGTATTCGTGTTTTGCATCACTTATTCTTCAAGTTATTGCAACTGAAGTGCTTGGAAAAATAAATAAATACACATAATTTTATTTCTTATATAAGTATTGATTCTCTAATAACTACTACATTCTAGAATATTAAAAAGAAAAGAAACGAAACACTTTTCCTAACAACAGATGAAGTTTCCCCTCTTTTGATCTTTCTTTTAATAAAATACTATCGAAAATAGATGCGTTTAGTTTTAAAAATTATGAAAAAAAAAATTAGAGCAACGAACCGAGTTCTTTGTGCCTTCACTTTAACCGTAACCTAAGCTTGGTCTCTCTTAACTGTAGCTTATCTCTGTAACATTAGAAAAAACGACTTACAGGTTAATTTTCTTAACTCAAATTGTGTTATTTTTTAATTTCTTCTTAAAAATTACTTTCTACGGCTTCGCTGAAGTCTTCATATTTACACCATCCTCCCATTTCATCGGAGTTCTCAACCCATCCATGCTCTCAACTTATCGAAGTTCTCAACCCATCCATGTTCTTAACTTATCGAAGTTCTAAACCTATCCAAGTTCATATCGATCTCGATCTTAATCGATCACTAATCTACTCAAGCGATCAATCGATCTGACCCTTGTGCGTTATATACGAATCATAGAGAGACGATTGTTTGCTGCGATGCTTCAACCGCGAGCAGGCGATCATCAGGGCAGCCGACAGAATGCACAACATCGCTGAAAAGGTGGCTGTCATCGCGGAAAACGTCGTCGTCTTCAAGCAGGTTTGATGCGCCGTGGGCTCCAGCAGATGCCTGGCCTGCGAATATACATCATCGCCGTCGGATTCGCCTTCCTGCAGGACGCGTAGCGATTGGAAAAGGTTGACATTCTCAGAGAGTGGAGCGTCCGGTCTCTCGGTGACATCAGGGAAATCGGCCAACGGCGGTGCCGGCAAACTGGAGGAATTGGAGAGATCACGCTTGGTGATTGCTTTTAAGTTGCGCCAATGACACGGTTGACTCTGTAGTTGAGAAGAATTCCAAGGAACAAATAAGAAATCTCTTTAAGAGTAAAGATCAACAGCTATAAAGACTCACCGGACATCTGCCATGACACATGCGGACATCGCATTCAATGTAAAGCGCAGGTGACCCTGTGAACCGGAAGGTCTTCATGTACGCGTACACCTGCGTCTCGAAGATACCCGTGTCCGACCAGGAGCCACGGAAGCGGGAGATCAGCTTATCGTCGACTGGGCAACCGTAATCATCGATGAGTTGAATCCGTTTCGTGGCCCCGTTGTGAGCATAGCAGTCGTTGACCACGATATCGAAACCGTCTGTTAATCGGAGATGGAGGAAGATGCGGATGCGGTGGGGAAGGGGGGGGGGGGGGGGAGGGAGTTAGGAGTGGCACAGAAAATATTGAGTTGTTAGTTAGTTACTCTTCACACCATCTCTCATCACACTCACCGTATTTACTACGCATATAAATGATCAAAGTCAGCGGATCACCCACGCGCACTGGGCCGGTGACGCGTGGTCCTCCGATACCGTAACCGTTTTGTATTTCCATATTGCATTCGGGTGGACTGAGTGTGAAGACGACTGGATTGCCAGTGGCCACTCTGGAAACATGGATTTTTAGTTATCGAATTTGTTTACTTGGAGAGTGAATCATCGCACTTACTCGACATCCAAAAAGGGGAAAGTCACCGTCTTCCAGAAATCGTAGCCATACTCGCAGGTAACCTTGAAGTGTTCATCGTACTCCTCCTCTATGAGCGGATTGTACTGTACAGTCACCGTGTTCCACATGAAGTTCTAAAGGAAAGAATAAAAAATAGGTTTAAAAAAGTAGGCGTGACAGTGGTCCGATTTTTTTCGTTTTCAACATCAAGGAGCCTTACATGAGAGAGAATATTCGTGCTAAGTTTAATGATTGTACTTATATTCTTTCTTCTGTAATCGTGAGTTCTCTTTTCAGACCTGTTTATCCCCATTTAGATCTCTTTGGTTCAAAGACGCTCTTTCTACAACTACTTGGATCTCTCTCTGTTTTACTTTCTCATTTGTCTTCCTCTGATTTCTTCTTTTATATATTTTATACTCACCGTTGGGTTCTTTCGATTCTCTTCGTGGAGAGCGTTTTTTCCCAACGTTCCACATCTATTCAATTGTATATAGAACTCATAGTAGTCCCTGCCCGACCCATTGATATACATGCAGTCGGGATCGTAGGCGTAACCAGCCGAGTAGACCAGACCGCTGAAGGTGCCATTGAAACCTATGCGCAGCTTCATATAATCATCTTGACACTCAGCCTCGATATCTTGGAACGAAAAAGAAGAAAACTTTCGATAAAAACGGCCAACATCGATGGAGAAATCACTAGGAAACCCTACGTTGAACTTTGGTGCTGTTGAAGCCTAACTGACTACTGTAGTCACGGTCCCAGTATTCGTTGCGCTTCTCCGATTCATAAGGATTGGATCGATAGCCGCCGCCGCCACCGCCGCCTCCGCTGCCACTCGAGATGATTCCGGCACCAGAGCTGTAGTCTGTCGCGGGCAACAATGGACGTGCGGTTCTGTAGGGAAAGTGTCCAGACGAATCGGGCAAATGATCGGGCTGAATGAAAGATAGGGAGAAAAAACTATGTGAGATTTATTTAAATTAGGGACTTTTGGGTTTTGTACCCTTGAGTTGGGTACAAAAATTGCTATAAACGAGAACTTTAAAGAGGTCTGCGAGCATAGAAAACCTTACCACGTTGCTATTCAGGAGTTTTTCATTTTGCGATGATATCCTCGAACGATTGCGATGATCCTTGATGATTTTCTACAAAGATTAAACATAAAAAATAAAAAAATTATGTTTAGTTTTTTAAAACTTTTGCCTGAACGTTTTTTAAGTACCCGAAAGTTATTTAATACTCATGCTAAAAGCGAAAATGAAAGTTCGTAAAAGCTTCTGATGAAGGTAAACTTCAGTATAGTTGATAAAGAAAGCTCCTCAACGACTATACGAGCTCATGAAAGCTCCTTAAAACTTATAAAAGCTCCTTAAAGCTTATGAGAGCTTGTTAAAACTTAAGAAAGCTCCTTATAGCTTAAGGGAGCTTCTTAAAACTTAAGAAAGCTCCTTAAAACTCATGAAAACCTTGTTGAAACTTATGAAAGCGATTAAATATCACGAAAGCGTAATGAATCTTACAAAGCTTTTAAAACTTTAGAGAAGCTTATGCTTCATGCTTACCTTGTGCTTCAGTTCCTTCAAATCGGCCAAGTTTCCTGCGCGTTTGGTCAGCTTTGGTGGTGGTTGTGGGCCAGCCAGCTGCGGTGGGGGTGGCGAAGTCGGTGGGCTGATGTACGACTTCGAGGAAACAGCAATCAAAGTGTGCTCGATGCCGGTGCCCAATTCAGGGTTTTCAACATCAGAGGCAGAAGGAGCACCAACTCTATTGTTGTTGTTGTTGATTGTTGGCAACGCTGCACCTGAATTCACACTTGTTCCCCCTCCTCTACCTCCTCCGCCTCCTGCTCCTCTTACTGCTGCTGCTGCTGCTGCTGCCGCTGCTGCTGCTGCTGATGATGATGATAATATTTTTGATTTTGTGCCGCGACTCGTGACGGCGCTGGTTTTACTCAGAATCGAGTATTCGGTGGTTAGATCCACGTTTGTCGCCGCCGACGCGCTCTGAAGCAAGAACAACTGTAAAGCAAAGAAATAATAAATTACAATAAAGAGCGGCAACAAATAAGAACAACAAAAACAACAAGCAGCAAGAAGGTATGACATTAAAATCGCTCCGACGAAATGAAACTGAAAATCAACATAACGCAACGCAGTGCAACGCAGTGCAACGCAACGGAATGCAACGGAGAGCAACGGAACGCATCGTGGAAAAGTAACGAGTTCGAGTTCGATGTTGAAAAGTCAATTAAATTGAATGGAAATGCATTGGATTGAATTGTTTTTCACGCGCGTTGTAGCAATTTCCGTACCTACAGCACAACAACAACAACAACAACGACAACAACTACTACTACTGCAACAATAACATAATGAACAACAACATTTACAACATTAACGACAAAGCCTCATGGACTCAGCACCGTAATAAAAACGGTTTCTCGTTATCTTTGAATCAGCTTCTGTTCCTGTTGCTGTTGCAAGTCAGCATCCATGCATCCATGCATCATTAAGAACAACAACAATGCGATACCTACGCATGCCGTTATTCTTGGCGAGAACGAAAAGCGAACGCAATGCAATGAAATTAAATGAATGATGATTGCATGGAAAATTTATTCCAACACTTTTCAATTTCCATTTCACTCAAGAGTTGAGATTAATAAAGTCGTTGCTGCTTGTTATTGTTTGTGGTGGTTTTCGTTTTTATTATTACAAATGTGAAAACTGTTATTGCAAATGTTATTACAATTGCGGGAAGTTTTTGGCTAAAGTCTTTCGTTTTTATGCTTTTTACCCTGTTTTTTTCTACACAGGTTCTTGCTTTTAATTTAAAACATTATTTTATATGTTCAATTTTAATTTTCAATTTGATTTTTTTAAATATTAAATTTTTCTTTTCTCATTCTTTTATTTTTATTTCTAATCTTGCTCTTTACTCATTCACAATCACGCTTTGTTGTTGGACTCCTACCCGAACCCATCAATGGCTCCATTCATGAGTTGTTGTTTTTCTTCTCAATTTAACTATCATTTTAAACGATCAAAAATGTTCGCTGTGCTGCTGCATTCTTTCGTATTGTTGCTAACAATAGAACAATAGCAACAGTAGCAGCATCACAACCCAGCAACAGGACGACCACCAAATACAACAACAATAACAGCAACGATAACAAGCAACAAAAGAAAACCGTTAGCAACAAATTGCACATGAACCGTAACGAATATTGACCAACAGCTGCTAACAACGGATGCAATATTGCGTATTCGAGATCGATGCTGGATGCGAGATCACTGATGTTGTTGTTGCTGATGTTGCCGATGATGCATTCTCGCTGCTGCTGCTGCCAATGTTGATGCTGATGAAATATTAACACTCTTCATTGTAGTGACCAGTGAAATTGTTGTTGTTGTTGCTACTGTTGCTACTGATATTGATCTTGATGTTCATATTGTGTTGTTATTGATGCTGTTCCTTTGAGAATTCTTATTGATTATCATATGGTTGAGTATTCTTGTTTATTTTATTAACAGTTACTTATCGCTTTTATTGCAATTGTTATTATTTCTATTATTATTATTACTATAATATAAGACTATTATTGTTATTGTTGTTATTCTTGTGTATATGAAGCTTCTGTGCTTGTTATATTCTCATATGTTGTTGTTAGATTTCTTGTTCGAGCAACTTCTAGCTTTGTTCGATACAATTTTCTTGCTTTGGTTGATGTTTTTTAAGTTATGGCTTAGTTTGTGGTTTGTTATTTCTTTTACCATTGTTCTTGTTGCTGATTGTGTTGTTGTTGCTCATTTAGATTATGCAATTTTTTGGCTTCCCTTTTGTTCAATCGTTTGTCTCTCTCTGAGTCTGTGTTTATTTTTGTCGGTTTTTGTTAACTCTTTTGAACAGCTCCCTCTCCTCCCCCCCCCCCCCTGTCCCTCCTAATATTCTCTCCAAAATGCATTACTTTATATAAAACCGCGCAAATTTATTGTTCGCACTTTTGTTGCAAATTTTCGTTGGGTTGTTTTTTCGATTCGTTTTCAATTCGTCGATTTTCTTCGTTTTTCTTGTGCTATTTTGGTCTAAAGTTGCTCCTACTTACATGTGGTAATAAGAGCAGCAGCAGCGCTGTTTGATTACTTGAAACCGGCATTAATTTTGGTATTCTTCTCTTTCTTGGTTGCTTTGGCATTTCTGTGTTTTCGATACTCATTTTGCGAGTGTTTTCGGTTTTTTTGGTGGTCTGCGATTATTTTTTATTCTGTAAAAAAATACATTATAAAATTAGTACTAGAATTAATAGTAAACTGAGCTAACATCAAATATCTAGATTACTATAATATCATTTTAAAAATAGATTATTTTAATAAATCTTTTTTTAATTAATATTAAAGTAACAAAAAAATCTTTAACTTAGTTCCGAAGAGGGAAAGGGTGATGAAGGAACGAAGACAACCCTTTTTATCTCTCCACTTCGGTTTCTATCGAATATCATTGCTTTTAGATCATCAAACAGTCTCGAGTTCGTTGCTTAAGTCTTTTATTTTGAACTTCTAACGAAATACTTACGTACGACTGAGAAACGAGTTTGACAGCAAAAAAGAAAAGAATAATTATAAAAAACTATTGATTCAAAATGCATTTTCGATATAAGAAAGTAGGCGTGATAGAAAGTAGGCGTGATCCAAGAGACAGAATATTCGTGCTAAATGTCATGATTATACTTATATTCGTTCTCCTGAAATCATGATTTCCACGGACAGACGGACAGATGGACAGATATATGTGTGTGTATATACTTTTCCACACCTGATGAGCCTCTTTTGAGTCTTACAAACCGAAGAAAAACCTTTCATTTTCATGTGTAGATTATAAAAATATAATAATAATTAGTTTATAGCGACGTGTTCAGTTTTAAGTTCTTCTCTACGAATTTCGTTTGCAAACTTCAGAACATTCAGCTAATTTCAAACAACCGGTTCCTTTACTTCATTATTATAACCACTATTATAGATTTTTAATATTTACACCATTATTATATATCTCCATACTTGTATACGAGTATTTTTCCAAAAGAAGTTCAAAGAACACATTTTTTGTATAATAAAACTTTACTTCTCATTATTAAATGAATAAATAAGATCGCTTCTCTTTCGAGATACGATGCCAGACCAACACCGGAGCTCTTTCGAAAGAAGATCTCTGGTGTTTTTCTTTTAAGATGTGTATAGCTTTTCATATGTAGCTGTATACGCTTTTATTATCTTTATGATCTCTTAACACTCAAATGAAGGCTCCATAACAGAGCTGCTTTTTATTGAACTTCAACCTTCACGGAACGGAAAAGTGCTCTTTTCTGATTCAAGGGCAAAATGAAGAAATAAAAGCGAATGATCTCGACCTTCAACCAATCACAACAAATAAACAGAGTTTAATAACACATTTTCACATTACTTCCTCCCGTCCCCTCCCTAGTAGCCCCGTCCGTCCCCCAGTAGCCCCTCTACAAACCACTATTAAATAGCCTTAAAAATATTATAATCAAAGGTGCAATAAAAGAAGTGGTGTGTGTAGATTGAAAAGATAAAAAAAAGCATGAAACGCATGTCTGACGATGGATGAGGATATGACAACAACAACAACAACAATAACAACAAAAGAGCTTCTAAATAACAACAACAATGGCAATAAAAATAATAATAAGATTAACCTCATCAAATGTAAAAACAGCAATAAATTAAGAAGAAGCGTGAGAGCGAGGAAGAAAGATAGCGATAAAGAGGACGAGAGAGAGAGAGAGTGAGAGAGATAGCGATAAAGTGATAGCGTTAGCGAGGTAGTGAGAACAACTTTTCAAGGACTCTATTTTGTTTCATTAAAATCACTGAAAACGGAAACGGATTAAAAAAACAATAAGAAACCATTTAAAATACAACCGCAACAACAACAATAAAAACAACAGCAACAACATTGTAACATCTGGAAGGTAACAGGAAAAAATTGTCCATATTTTTTTAAATTCTATTCTTTTTCTTTTTCCTGTTAATACTTTTATTTTACTTTTGACGGGAAAAACGTTGTGATTTTATTTGTTATACAATAAGTATTTCTTTCTTTCTTTCTTTCAAGGTCAAGGTTTACAACCTGGCTGCGCCATGTTGCTCTCTCCCTCCTTCCGGCTTCTCTCCCCTCCGGAAACCATCACCATCACCAGCGTCTTTCGCTTTCTGAGCGCTTCTTTTTTCTGCTTTTTTCATCTATGAACATCTGAGCTGCGCAGTTGGCTTACGTTTACGTTACTCATGTTACGTTACTCTTCTGTGTTTGCAGTTTTTTCTTCTTTAGTTCCTGCTTCAGTGATTTTGTAACTTCACCATAGCGTCGACATCGAAATCTCTGTGAAACACTGAAGTAGCTGTTTTTAATTCTTGGTTTTTGTTGTTATAATTGTTTAAGAATTGGTCTTGCTTTTGTTGTTATTCGTTTTATTGTTGTCGTTGTTGTTGTTGTTGTTGTTGTTATTATTACTCGCTTTACATTAATAATCAGTTATGCAATTTTTCAGTTTAACATTTTTTTCACCCTCAAAGTTCATAAATACTTTAAGCGCCGTTTTATATAGTAATTGTTGTTGTTATTGTGTTTTTGATGCTATGATTTTGTTTTGATTGCTTTAGTCTTTTTTATGTTTCTTTTTTACTCGGTTAATTAATAAAATTTAATTACAGTTTTTTAACCTTGTGCGAAACTTTAAAATTTAAGTTTTCTAGCGGTTTGTGTTTCATTTTGGTTAAATATACAATACATTAAATTGTATAACAATAAATTAAAACAACATAAAAATGAAAACTAAATAAAATAAAATAAAACTAAAAAAAAAGTAAAAATAATGAAATAAAATTAAATTAAACAAAAAAGAAATTAAATTAAGCATCTCTCGCCACACACTCCCACCTCCTCACCGTCTGAACCTACCTTTTGTGCTCCTCTCTTAAATCCTTTAATTAAAATCTGTGCAAAATTCAATCCAAAATCACATTAAAACAAGGCCACGATTCCGATGATTTGCATTTATTAAACATTCTTCAAGAACGTATTATTTATTTTATTTAAATAAATATATAAATCATTCTATCAAATAGAATTTTCGTTGATTTTAACGCAATGAACAAGCTTTTATTTAAGCAGCAAAAACAATTTCATGAGAAATCAAAATTCATTCCTTGATTTTCATTAATAAATAGTGAGAATAACTTTTTTAGAAATCAAAATAATTAGAGGTCAAACTAAATTGTTTCTATCTTTAGTTTTATTTTGTACTTTTAATGATCTTCAAAACAAATTAATTCAAAGAACAATAAAATTCAAATTCGATTGAATTTTAAGCTTTACGTTTTTACGTTCTCAGTTTTCACTTTCAATGAACTAATGTTGTTTTTTTTTCAATTTATATACTCATGAAGGGGCTTTTCATTTAGCTTTATTTTTTTAACATTGGCTTTTTTACAAAGTTTTTTAAAATTTTTACATAATATTTGTACCTTTTTCTTCGTTTTTGTTTTTAATTTCTTTTTGTTGTCTGTTGTTTGTATTTCTTTGATGCGGTTTAATTTTTGCACTTTGTTGAGTATGAATAGTTTTTGAATTTTTGAATTTTTGTTTTTTAATTTATTTGTTTCGATGATGGTTTGCTTTTTTGTTGTTGTTTAAATCACTCAAGTGCAACTTTTAAAATAGAATTTGAAAAAGAAGCAGCCACACAACCACAATCAACATGATGAGTTACTTCACCATACAACAACAACATCGTAAGAAGCACAACGATTCCTTTAAAAGTTACGTGTTTGTTATTTCGTTTTTTTTTTTTTTTGAAATTGTTTTTGCCAAGTTTATGAAAATATTTTGTCCGTTCTTCTTGAGTGTTAAACGAGTGTGAAACGAAGCGCAGAACGCGATGTTATATATAAAGGTATCTTGGGGTTTCTCTGAGTACCTTTGAGTTCCTTCTTTGAGCTGTGAAAATGTGAAAAGCTAGAGCAAAGTAAGAAAAGAAGAACAGAAGAGGCGAAACAATAACACGATCTTATGCGAAGCTCCGACTTTCTGGACGAGTTCATAGGCTGAGCTTCGCCAAAGTTGGTGATGATCCGGAGAAGAAAGGAGAAATAAAGAAAAAAAAAAAGAGTTGTGATGTTATGAAATGTGTTGAGATGTAATAAACTATATTATGATGTGCTGTGATAAGATGAGATGAGATGAGATATGATTTGCTCTTTTTTATTTGTGGTGCATTTGAACTAATTTCTGAACCCCTTTTTTAGGCGTCACCTTTTGATTCAGTCGCATTTTTCACCATCGCATCTGTTTTTCATCACTCTTCATAACTTTCCTTCTAAATCACCATCAGCATTTACAGTTTTCAATGCTAATTAAGAAAGCAAAAAGAAAAGAAGTTGAGCTGCAACTTTCGCACTCATCATTGGCCAATCATCATCACCACATCCAGATCGTGATCATCGTCACCGTGATCATGGTTTTCACACCTTTCTCTAAGGTTAGATTGATCCAAGAACCGTTAGCATTCATCATCAAATCATTCAGACATCAAACCGTTGCTGATCACCCCGGAAGCTTGACTCATAACTGCGATTCATGCTGTAGAGCCGCTTAAGGCGGTTGTCTCCGGAAGCAATACAAATTATATACATACATATTATAACTCATCTATTAACTCATTCCTTCCGTGTATACATTTCGTGTAAATATTCTCCATCAATGGAAAGAAATGGGAAATAAAGGTGATGAAAAACTTCTTCGATTGTCGCTGAAAGAAAGGAAAATATTTTATCTTTTAAAAAACCAGAATAAATATATTTGGAGCAAAATACTGATCAAACAAATCAATCAAAGTGAACAAGATGTAATTAAAAACCAAATTATTGGCACCTTGATACACTGATATCTTTGGTAACTTCAAAAATGGTAACAGTTAATAAAAAAATAGTAACAGTTTATAAAAATAATATTAATAGTTTCTTAAGACTTTAGATTATTCTACTGTATTGTATTATATATTATTATTATTCATTATTTGAAAACAATTTTTTTGATGTTTATAATAAAGAGCAACTCTAATTTTGGGAGTGCTAACAAGTTTTTACAAGCGTATTTGTGCAAATACACAATCAATATATCCAAATCGTTTGAAATCATTTACTTCCAGTTTTAAACATCTTTACTAATTGAACTTATTCGACTTTCTGCTTTCGATTCTCTAGCTTTTATCTACTTATTATTTGATTACTAATATTTCGATTTTAATATTTATTTTTTACTAATATTTTCCACCAATATAATTATTTGACTTCCTACTTTCGTTTTTCTCGATTTTGTCTTCTAATATTTTCTGGATTCGATTCAGTATATACTATAGCATTTATAAATATTGCATCTGATTTCATTAACTTACAGAATAAATATCCATAAGGTATTTAGATTTGCAGCATCTTTTAAGAATCTTAATCTTATCACTTTATTTAGTTTATCAACGCGATTTGTAGCCAAAAGGGACATTTTAAGAGGATTTGTTGATAACACTGGCTGACAGCCATTTTGTAACGGGCTGTTTGACAGCATATTGTAAAAGATTTCGGTCCGCTGATTCCAGAAATGATAAAATAAAAAAAATGAAACGAGCCGTTTTCGAGATAATCTTTTTTGACATTTTTGGCCACTTTACGTTAAGGTCCATCCACTTGAAGAGCTACTACAGCTGACATTTGCAACCGATACGATTACAACTAAGATTAAATTAAAGAGAAAGGATGCACGCATATTTTTGCTAACATTACTTTGAAATTCGAAAAATAGTTTAAAACCGTTAAGTGAAATCGTAACTTCAAAAGAGGAATTTTTTAAGAAAAAAAAAAAAAACTGCTATATATCTGTATGTATTATAAAAATATGTTCCCCAAACTTTTTTTACCCTTTTTATTTTTTATATCGATAGGTTGGACATTTACGCGAGTTTTAAGCCTAATATCAAAAAAATCTGCACAGAAATGGTTTTTTGGTGCGCGTTTTTTTTTTTGCGCAGGCATCCACCAAAAATTCAGCACGAGAACTGTTCGCGTTCTGACCGCGTTCTTTTGTATCCACCAAAAATCAACACAAAAGCTGCTCGCGATCTGATCGCGCGCAGCTCGCGCGCTGAACGCGAACAGCTTTCCGAAATGTTTGTGCGTCGTATCCACCAAAATACGAGTGCACGCATGAAAGCTGCACGTCGCTTTTTGTTTAGTTTTTCGGTGGATACAACCAAATTCTTGAATTTCTGTTCGCGTTCTGTGTGCGATCTGCTTTCTTGCTATCCATTTGAAATGGAAAGCAAACGAACAACCGGCGAACAAATCAGTGTGATTTTGTTGGTATTCAATCATGGAGTAGACAAATCAGCGCAAACTTGCACGTCTTCTTCTTTTCCATATTCTTCTGAATTTGGTCAAACAACAAAATTTCAGAACGCGTACAGAAATGGAAAGCAAACGAACAGTCGGAATTCAGAACGCGTGCAGAACGCGAACAGTACGCCAAGTATGCTCACTAAAAAACATGTACGCGAACATCACGCAGTTTATAGACGTGCAAATGTTTTTAGTGGATATGACACGCAAGCAAAGTTCGCGTTCAGAACGCGCTCAGTTCGCGTTCATTTGCCCTTCCGTATCCACCAAGCTCGCGGTCAGAACGCGTTCAGCACGCGTGCCTTGGTGGATGCGCACCTTTAAAGTAAATTTTTTGCTTTTAGTGCTTTTTTAATTGATCGTCACTCACCAAAAAATACTAAATTTTGGAAATAAGGATAAATAAATACTTTTTAAATTAAAAATGTATTTATTTTATGTATAAATTTAAATTTTTATTTGTGCTTCTTCGCTTAGGGTGTTTCGCATAAGAGGGGACAGAAGACCAGGGCGTATACAGGGCGTCGTACAAACCATTATTTTTTAATATTTTTTTTTTCGATGTTAAGTCGAATTTTTATAAAATGGTCCCTCCCGTCTAAACGGGGAGAAATTGAACCCCCCTCCCATACGATTTTTTTCTTGTCTCAATCCAACGCCCTGTACGCCCTGATTGTAAAATTCGATGCTACAAGTTGTATAAATTAAATTCTGGTGAAAAGTGTCTTTGATAATGATAACTACATCACAAGAAATAAAATAAAAGTAGACAGCCTTGCAAATACATATGGATGAATAGCTAGTACACTTCTCCCGACAAAGAATGTGCGCTAACATTTCCGCACGCTCCAGCCAACATAGCGACCAAAATTCGGTCATATTGCATGGTAAGTATTTTAAAAAAATTCTAAAGTATCTTCGTCTTTCATCTTTATCTTCATTTAATTTAGTGTTTTGATAACAATATACTTTCACGTTTTAATATTTTTAGTTTGCTCAAGAAACATTACAATTCCGATTAAATGCATTCAATAGCAATATGCAAAATTTCCATATTAAAATACACAAATTGCACATCGCAGTACAAAAATATTTATAAAACATGCTGCACAAATATGCTGAATGTCTTATAATGTGCTTTATAAGTAAGTTTATAAGTAATTATAAATAAATAAAAAATGACATAGGTCGGGGATATATAAAAGTGGATGCAAAGATAATTACAGCAACTGTCGCCCAATTGAAATACTCTCTGCGAGACAATTCTTGAAGAAATAATTGTAATATTAACAAGTTTCATACACAAAAGTTACAAAAAAAAAAAAAAAAAAAGTTATACACAAGAATCCACATGGCTTCCAAAAAGATAACAGTATAAATAAGCTTCTAGGGTATTTTTCCGGTACTCTGAATGAAAACCGTAGCAATGGATTTCATAGTCTTGTGCTATTCGTAGATTATAGTAAAGCATTTGATACACTCGCCCATGAAAAACTCATTTCAGTACTACAAAGTTACGGAATACATGGCGAAACGATAAAATGGTTGTAGAATATAGATTTAATGACACCACTAATAACAAAAATTATGAAAAGTCTGGATGAAACCAAGATCCCGAGAATGTATCGAATATTGTTGATATTTTCTAATGTTGAAAATATCAACAATTCGTTTGACATATAAAAGTGGATGCAAAGGTAATTGCAGCAACTATCGGCCAATTGCAATACTCTCTGCGATATAGAAAATTCTTTAGGAAATGGAACTGAGCATAAAAAGGCGCATGAATAACGAAATGAATAACCTATAATTTGCGATCATGTTTATGTAATTTCATTATTGCATGAGCGAAATTGCGAGTATATGCGGCGAACCGGGGAAGGATGGTTTAAGTATGAGTTGGTTGGAAACCTTCATCAAAGGATTTCTCGGCAGTAACTTTTATTAAATGCAGTCAAAATTATTGCGGTTTTTGTTCAAATCAAAGAGGACACTTCGAACCAGAAATTCGAGGGCCTGTCGTCGAAATTATTTTCAGAATTATGTATTATCCTAGGAATGTGCATCATAAGTATATGGAGCTTAAGTATTTGGATCCTAAATAAATTTTTCTCTGAAACTTCGCATTGATATTGTGACTTCTTATTGCTTGGCTCATCAAAATTAAATGTCTTTAAAAGGTAATAAATAGGTATTTTAATTTGATTAATTAAGTCATATAACTTTTAATTCCACGAATTTTCTTAATAATTTATTTTCTTAACTGTTTACGTACAACTATTTTTTACATAAATACAACACATTTTCTTGTTTTTCTAATACTCATAAATCTTTACACATAATTTGATGTATATTTTTAAATTTGTCTTTAGTTTTTGAATCTTATTGCAAATTTATTTACAAACTAACACTCACAATTATATAATTCCGAATTGTAATTTTTCCATAATAAGAATTTTAAGATAAAGTGCTTGTTAAATTACAGTTATAATAAAGAAATAAGTATATAAAATTAATTAACAAAATCGTTAAACATATTTTCAAAATAAAATAAAATTATATAAAAACTCCCATAATTTAAAAATTTTTTAGGGCTTTAAAGTTTCTCCACCCAACCCTTTACTTTAATCCCCCTTTTCCATTTGTTACCATCCCGCACCTAGCTTCGATAGCCAAGAGCCACACTCAATTAGAATTGCTTTTATGCTTAACCAGCGAAACTTACAACTTATAATTTCTAAAAATTGCACATGAGCAAAAATATTGTGTCTTTGTTTTTGGTTTTCGTGGAGCGAGCTTCCTTTGAAGGGTTTCTTCTTTCGCGCGTTGCTCCAGCTTTGAAATTGCAAGCAAATTTTTATTGCTTGACAAAAAAATTTATTGTGTGTCGTGCAGGACGCAGTTCAATTAGGATATCACCATCCTCATCGTTGTTATTATTTGAAGTCCGCACACCTCGTGAATTCCCTTTGTCAGCATTATTAATATTTTTCACGTAATTAGCAATTCAACTAACTCGTTTTTAACTTGCTGTTGCTGCTACGATTGCTTTTGCTGTTGCAGGTGATAAAGTGTTTTCATTGTAAAATATTCATTAATTCCAAGTTACTATAATATCCAATTGTAGTCACTACTTATTTATAAGAAAAAATATAATGTTTTGCATAGAAAATGTATTAATATAATGTATTAATAAAAACACTTTTAAAGTTTATTTTAATTTGATTAATTGTAAGCAATTTAATAACACAAATTTAACAAGTACAGAAATGTCACTCTAAAATGCCTGCAGAATGTCTCTGGACAAATAGGTGACCGTAGTCTGTTCAGCTGGCAGGCAGGAAGCGGCATCGACGTGCAGCGTCGAGCATCTAATTAACTGAGGCTATGGCAGCAGCTCGACTGACTGCACCTAAGCCTGTCTCGGAATCGGAAAATGCCGGAATCGAATCTGAGAATTGTCCTGCAAATAATTATCGAACCTTTACTGCGTCAACGGAGGCGCTGAATATTCATTTGTCACTTACCTGCTTCATATCTCTTGCTTCGACGTTGGACCCCATGCTCGTGGTATGTATCTTGTCTCCAGCTTGTTCCCATCACCAGACTAATTGGAATTCAAGCTCACATAGTCAAGATCTGTGGACGAAGCCTGTATTATTGTAAACCTGCGGTTCAGCATCGGCGGTGCATCCCATAATACGCCTTCCTCTGACTAGGAACGATTGTTGGCCATGAACTATTCCGAATCCTGCATGCTAGGTTGCTCTTGTAAGATATTTGACTGCGTCTTGGTGTCAGCAAGGCTTTCTGAAAGTACCAGGAGCTGTCGGTTGGCACGGAGTGAAGGCAGGATGTCTGTTTGAAATTCAAACTTTGAATAGCACTCTTACTGGTTTAATGTGAAATATTTAGAAAAACGAAAACGCCAACTTGAAAAAAGCTGTTACTCAAACGAACTTTCGACTTGAACTGAAAAAGCTACCTGATGATTTGGCAAAGTTGCTACGTTAATGAAATAAATGAATGTGCTGGACAATCTTCATTGCATGAAAATAAGTACACCCACAACCATGCGAAACAGTTCCACGAGTACACAAAACTGTTAATGATTGTAAACACAACAGAGGTTAGGCGAAAGGTTAGAGGTAAGTCGAAAGGTTAATTTGGTCGAGACGTACATAATGTTACGTGTCGTGTTAGCTGCTTATGTATATTGCGGAAATAAATAATAACAATCCTGACAAACTATATTTTCACTCTTAGTCCTTATGAAGCACTTTATAAGACATGCACCATATTTGTGCAGCACATTTTATAAATATTTCGGTATTGTGTTGTGCAATTTGTGTATTTTAATATACAAATTGTACATATAGTTGTACACGTTTTACCAACTTGGGCTAAAATGTTTCTGTTTTCGATGTGTGTGATATCTACATATATACATATGTACATATGGTGTGATATGTGTGTGATATCTACATATGTATATACATACATATGGGAATTTCCATTGTCACAAACGTGACATTGGTACGTGAAATTACGTCTTCAATATGAAGAAAAACTTAGATGGATTCAAAAAATTGGTCTAAAAATAATATTTTACTGCGTAGCAGGCGTTAGACATACTATGTACAATGTACATACATATACTTAAGGTACATATTTCTAGTGTAACTAAAATTTAAGCGAAAAATGAGGGTCTTCACATTCCTTTACATTATTAATACAAAAAGTAAGTATAACATATATTTATTTAAGTCAAACCCCCTGAAATAGTTGCGTAATTTGGTTGTACATGTAGCTAAGCCTCTGCTTTCGGATCCTTCTTTTAGCTTGTCAGGTTCTAAAGGTTAGTTTGTCCACCACCACTGATGCGGCCAAGAATGGTTTGAAGTCGGTTGTATCTCAAAATTTAATTTATTTATCGTAGTTTTAATTGTATATTGTAGATGGGATGGTGAATATCCGGATTTATTTCTGGGTTCTACTCCTCGGTTTTCTTTGGTTTGAGGTTGTTGACGACATCAGTCGTGTTGCATCAGTCGCTTTGCTTTAGTCGTATCATTCGTTGAAATTCGTTATTTTGTTGTTTTTTTGCTATTGATTTTTCCATAAGAGTTTTTTGCTGAGAATGTTGCTGAAATGAAGAAATGAGAAGGACGAGACTATGATTTGTCTACCTCTTCGTCTTCTTTCGATTCGTTTGTTTCTGTTTTGATGACCTTGTTTTTTAGATTTATGTCTTTTTTTTTGCTAAGTTTTCATTGTAAAATTGATTTATATTTTCTTATCTTATTCTAGACAATGGAATGTAAACAACCAACTTAAAGCAGTCATTTCAATAACAATTGACAAGGAAGAACCAAGAAGAAGTTTCGAGACCGATGTCTTCAAAAACTTTTCAACGAGTTCATCTGAAGGTTTACTTCAGCAGAATTTAAAAAAATCACACAAAATATTTTAAGAAAAAAAAAAATTAAAATTAAAAGAAAGAAAACTAGAAATAAAAATGTTGATTCTCTGCTGATGCAGCCTCAAATCAGCGACGTCGTCTTAACAAATTTTGTTGGTAGAATTTATTCGTGTTTGTACGAAACAAGGACGATGAATGACGAGCGACACACGATGAACCGACGAGAACAATTGTTTTTGTTTTAATGCATGTGGATTTCTGTTTTTGTCCAAGTATTTAAAAAAACTAGTCTTTTTCATCGCTCAGTTAGTAATTTCAATTGTCATTGTTTTAAAAGAATGAAACAGCTGGTGGCTTATTTGTTGTTGCAAAAACAATACAATAACATCACTTATGAAGAAAAATAGGACCATGCAGTTAGATTGTGCAGTCGCTGTGCAATTATCAGAATTTTGATAAATAACTGCAAATGACAGTTCATTCGGAGATGTTTGTTGGACTTTTTTCCATTTATTCGGTTCTCGAAATTCGAGATTCGAGTCGCGATCTACTTAAAAAGACCAAAATTAAAGATTGAAAAATTTTGCCGAGTAATTTTACTCAACTACTTTAACTAAATGATGAATATAATTCGATTGGAGGTCAATTTATGAGCAACAAATGCAGTGCATCGCGAATTCATTGTGATGACATGCGAAGGAACGTGGAAATAATGAGTTCATTTGTATTCGTTTTACTTCCGCCTCATTTAATTAGCCGTCGAAGGGGCAGAAGCGAGTTATAATGAGAGCATAACCAGAGCAGGACACCCACACACCACACTCACCTGCATTCCATATAAAAGCTCCTCGGAAAAACCTACTCAGAAAGGGAGGAAACTCAAAACTGCGCTGCGGGTTGTAATCACTTGGTTGAAATGTGGTCGTTGTTGTTGTTTTTGGTTGTTTCTTTGTTGTTTTAGTCACTTGTTTTCGCGTATTTCGTCCAATTCTTAGAAAACTTCAATCCTTTTACCTGTTTATCTTCGGCCCGTGTTTGCTTCTTTCCACCCCCCCCCTCCCCCCACCCCTCTTCTTTTTGCTGTTCATCCAGTGTATTCATATCTTATAAATGAGCTGCTTTTACAATGCAGATGGTAGTTTTGTGTTTTGTGACTGATACAAAGAAACGGACAAAATATTAGAGCTTCCTTCGTTGATGTTTATCGGAAGGCATGCGAGGGATTGATTATTCACCGTTATTTATACAGAAGAGTAACCGAGTAAAAGTTCCTAACCGTAGTTTTTTTTTTTTATGCAAACGATGGTCGATTTAAGTCTGCAGCAGTCATTGAATTGATAGTAAAACTGCTCAAAAAGACCACATAAATTGTTGCGGTTTCATCACAACTCGCTGAGAAACGTAATCAAACGTGACATGAGTGTTTTTCAACGGAAAAATACAACGAGTAAATCGCTTTATTGCAATTATTGTGTTTCTGTTGACACAACCTCATCGCAGCGCCGTCGCCTGGTACAATTCTGCCTACAAAAGACGACGACGAAATACGAATGAAGCTCGCTTCGATATGCAATCGCATTCGGGTTATGTTAATGCATGGAGTGCTGCACTTAAAACACGTGTGCATATTTGCTCCTTTAACAATTGTATGCATAAAAATTGAATAAGAATACAACAACAACACAAGCATAAAATAGCTATAAAAATTGAGACGTCAAGCGTTTCCCGTTGTATATTTTTTGACATTTTCTCCGACTCCCTTCCGTGTATTTTTAATGGAAACAGTTAGCATCTCTGATAGTTTTTTGTTTTCGGCAAATCTGATTCCATGTTGACATAATTTACATTTCTTTTGCTATTTTTCTCCTTTAAAGTCTGCTTTGCTTAACTTTTCATATCAACGGATTCATAAGAAAGCTTTATAGACAGCAACTGATTTAATACTTTCGAGGTCATATCTAGATAATTCCTAACCTTACTCAAGGTTGGTAAAAAGGAAAAATAAAACATTAAAAAATACACACACACACCCACAGAACACAACACCCCGGAACAGATGAAGGAAGGAAAGCCATAAAAAGAGGGCGAGAAAAAGGGTGAATTAAGGCTCAAGTGTGTGTGTGTGTAAGTTGAAAAACATGCGCTTTTAGTGTAGCGCACACAAAAGCTTTTCAGAACAACAACAACAACATTTACATGCACTCATCCGAGAAGCCGCCTGCAGCACGTGTTTTCGGTACGCACTGTAAACAAATCAGCACAAAAGTGGAAACAAGCAACAACAAAAACAAACAACAGCCACCCAACGACTGCAACTGTTGTTGTACGCCAGCGCCTGAATGTGAGCTACGGATGATAGGGGAAGCTTACGTGTTTGTATTCAGAGCAACCGACATTTTTGCCAACCGAAGGAAGAATCAATGAATGAATGAAAGCGCGCGCCTCGCGTCTACGTTGTTGTGTTGCACGTTCCTTGAATGAAACGTCGTCTGCAGTCGGTCAGTCAGCCGTCGTCGGTTCTTGCGAGTGGTATTCAGAAATGTGCTGCAGCTGTTGCTGCTACGCTTCAGAGTGAATTTCGAACGAAATAAATGAAAATCCCGTTGCACCAAACAAGTCAGAGGGATTAAAAATTGGTGTGCGATTTTAGGCGCTGTTGTAAAGCACACAGAAGCACAAAGAAGTTTGAAAAAATCTACATTAAATAAACAAAGAGATGTAAGAAAAATCAAGCAGTGTTAATATTAAAAAAATTCTAATTATTTAATATAATTAATAAAAATTCTGTAATTCATTTTTTCCTTTAAATTTAATGCCTAAAACTTTAAAATCAGTTTTTTAAAAATGCTTTGAAATTGTTTGAAATTTAAACGTGAAACTTAATGAAAAACGATGATGATGATGACAAAATTAATGATCAAAAAACACGCGTAAATTTAATTAAAGGAAAAAAAAACGAATTGAAGAATAAAGAATTAAATTTAAATTGAAACTCTTAATTTAAAATCAGAAGATGCGAAAAAAATGTATAATTTATATTTATAATTTATAATCAAAATAAGTTTTAATAAATTTAAATACTAGATTCTGTTTAATCACCCTGTAATTGTAAATCATTAAAGCATCGAATGCGTAATCATGTGTGATCATAACCACCTCATTAAGTGAAATCTCGAGCCAACTGTGGTCTTCGAAGTGTAATTAAATTAAGCAGCATTCGCACGGTGAAGCACACACACACACACATTTACACATTAATTATTAGTCGTTAATCACGGTCGTTAGTTAGTCATTCGCTCTGAGGATGTGGAATTGCAATCCGAGCAACAGGCGTTGAACAAAACAAACCGAGAACACGTCGCAAACCTTTGCAACTGTTGGATAGTGTGAAGGAAAGCAGGAAGCAACAACTTCTAACTTGACTTTTGTTCTCGCATTTCGTGTGGCACAACACTTGGTTTTGCTTTTCTTCCTACCAACGAATCAACGAGCATCTACTCTGCCGACTGCACAGCGACTGCATCGATGTGTTCAAAGTATTCCTTAATAAATAACGAATCACGTTGATGGCAACAATTATGTTGCCATGGAATTAATACGGCAACGTAACGTAAAACGCACTGAATCGAACATTCGTTTATTTACATCATTTGGTTTAGAAGTTTGACGAATTCCTGTTGTTGTTTGTTTCCTTTTTTATTGTATTGTTGAGTCTTCTAGAGTTGCCATGTTAACAATGAAATCTCTCGCACTGAATGAAGAGAAAACTATTCACACAATTGATTCCGTCCATTTAATTTTCCATTTAAATCTCCATTTAATCTGAATAAAATATTGTTAATGTTAACGGTTCAATTCAGCAATTGAACTCGCTTTCTCAAAACCATTTTGGCTTTGTTCTATACCGCAATTCAGCTGGATATTTCAAAATGATTCCACAATTCAGATAGCTTTCCTGACAGGACTAAATTGTTGATTTAATTTTTTATATGCAACAATTGAGCTGTCTTCTTAAAAGAACCATCTCGCCTTTTTAAATATATAATAATTTCACAATTAAATGCATTTCTTTGAAACAAATTCAAATATTAAGCTTTTGAACACCTCAAAATTATTAACAAACTCGGCTTACATCCTAAAAAGTAATGCAGAGAGTCAGCTTGTTTCATGGATAGCAATTCAGTTCTGTTATTTAAAGGATTTCAACAATTCAGCTCTCCATTTAGTTCACTTCCTTGGCAGAAATCGAAAACTAAACTTACTACAATATTCAGCTTACATCCTAAAAAGTAATCCATGAATTCAGCTTGATGTCTGAAGAGGGATTTAATAATTCAGCTCACTTTTTTTTAAGAATTCAAGAAGGAAGAAGGAAAGCATCACTTTCTTAAAGTAACCGAATTTAAATCCTTCTTAAATTCTTCCAAATCTGTAGTCCCTTTGAAATCCTCTACGAAGCATCTCGCTACGGCCTAAGCAATTGACAAAAGGGATACCTAATAATTACTCTATCTCTCTCCCCCTCTCTCTCTCTCCTTCTTTCTCTCACTCTCTCTCTCTCTTTCTCTCTCCCTCTCTCTCTGTCTCTCTCTCTTTTTCTCTCTCTCACTCTCTCTCCTTCTAATGCACTTTAATTCAATTATCAACAACTCTTGATATCTCTTTACGAGCACGAGTACGTCTTCTTTGAACCTCAGTTATGTCTCGTTAATCTCTGGCTCCACCCCTCTCTTTCTATCTGCGTGTATGTGTGTGTCTCTCTCTCTTTCTAATCCAGGTGCCTTTTGCAATTTGTTAACTTAATGGATGGTTCATTTGTAATGGATAGAAATTCATAAAGCCAGGCCATTTAATAGGCCTTGAAATGGGCAGAAATGCATTGATTTGTGCCCTCGATATCATGTTCTGAACTATGTCGGTGTTGTTGTTGTTGCACAACATCACTCCATATTAATTAGTTCCAAGTAGAGCCGTTTTAGTTGTAAATTATTTTAAACTAATTATTTTTCAGCTTAAACTTGAAGTCTCCACAGTTTCTCTCTCTCTTTCGCTCTCCTCTAAAATTAAAATTTGGAATATAAAAAAATACTGAAAATAATTTAAAGGGGGCGCCACCGAAGGAAAAACCATTCTCTCTTAAAACTAAACGCACACCTCATTTAGAAATAATCTTTAGTCGGTTCAACGATGAAAGAAGTACAGCAATAAAATACTAAAAATTAAAACTAAAACTAAAAAAATAACAGAGAATAAATCCATAGAAAAATTCATCCAAGAAAAATTCGTTGACAAAATTTATACTTACTCAGTTCACGGAACTGAGAGACACAAGCGATTGTTTTATCTAAAAACTTTCATCCCATACTTTTTCTTATTTTCCAAAAAGAATCTTCTATTCACACAGTCTATTAACAAAAAAGTTTTTCAACGCCTGAGGAGATCTCTGAAGTCTGCGGATGTAATAAAGAAAAGACTTACTTAATTTTCTTGTATTTTCCATTTTATTTTAATTTAATTTATGTTCTTTTCTTTTATTTTATTTAAAACAAAAAACCGTCAAAATTGGTTCGTGTCTTAGATGAGGACACGAAGAATTAAATACATAATCTATATTACTATTTAGAACTTGTTGTAAACTTAACTATTAAAAATTAAACTATAACTATTGTAAACTTTTCTTTGTAAAATTTCTAAAAATTGTTTATCAACATCGTTCACCAAATATTTTCGGTGAATTGATTTATCATCACCATCTACAAAAGCACGGAAAACGAATTGAATTGAAAATGAAATTTGATTTTAAATACAATTCCAAGTAAAATAAATATAAATAATACTATATAAATAATAATATAAATAGTGCTATAATACACACATATAATGTATCTATGTATGTGTCTAAATGCTTGATGCTTTTGTTTATGCTTGTTCTTGTTATGTTTGTGGTAAAGGGACCTTTTGTTAAATCATATTCGATATAAGCTTCAAGCTATAAAAGTGATTAAATATTTCAGAAACCTTCTCTTCTCTCTCTTTTCACTCCCTCTCTGTATCTGTCCCTCTCTGTCTCACACATACCCTATTTCTCTATTTTTGCAGTCTTCTTGACTAACGAAAAACTGACACACATTAAATTAAATCTGTAAAATAAAAATATTGAAAAAGAAACAAAATTTTAAAAAAAAAATCCTAACCATGCTGAGTGATTTTCCACAAAGCGGATTTAATATATTTCGATAGAGTGTAGAATTCATTTTAAAGCATCGGAGGAGCTTCTAGGATTATTTATGTTGTGTTTATTATTTTAACAGTTTTTTAAATTTCAAAAGAGATTTAAGATGCAATCGGAGAACTGGTAAGCCAAAAAAAAGGCTTAGAAAATGTTTAAATTTGTCCCTTTTTCATTTCCACTATTTTTAAGTTAAAGAAATAATAATCAAAAAATCCTGATTGATTACAAAAGAAAAGACTAAAAAATATGCGAGAAGAATTACAAAAAAAGAGGTGTGAAAAATAAAGAAAAGAAAAAACAAAGCCACTAGAAAATAACACTAAAAACCAAAATCAAACTAAAACACAACCATTCAAAAAACAAACAAAAACAAAGAAAAACAAAAACCTAAAAATAAAGAAGAGAACAAAAGTGTGAATAGAGTATACAAAGAGTGAAAATTACAACAAAAAGAAAACCAGACGCGCTTTTATCACAAAAAGTCGAGCGAAAAAATGCGTGAGAAGGAAAAAATGAGTGAGAAATAATCAGATCTCGGGTTGTACTAAAGCGAGGTGTGCGTATGTGAGTGTGCGTGCGTGTGTGTGTTTGTATTTCTCTTTTTTGTGTGTATTGAGGATATGACTAATTATCCATCACTTGTGTGTGTGAGTGTGTGTGTGTGTATGTATTTTCATCCTATATATTTTTTTGCATCTAACTTGTGTTTGTTTTATAAGCCTGTCAAAAACATTCGCTTCTTTTTTAAAGGGGAGAACGAATCAAAAAAGAAATAAAATAACAACAAAAAAATAAAACAACATAAAAACTTAATCATTCACTTGATGAAAACTGTAATTCAATTCCATGAAGTTTTCACGTTTATGAAAATCACGATGAAGAGACGGCTATTAATTAAATATTAATTAATAAACAAAAAATTGAGCTTCTTCTTCATATTCTTTTTATTCTTCTTCTTCTTTCGCTTACCTGCCTCATCGTTTACTCGCTTGTGTGAATGCGAGTGACGTTGATTCACTGTTGATGTGCATAAATTCGAAGTTTGTTCAGACGCTTTGACGCTTAAACTCTTTATTATAGAAAGTGAACAACAACAACAACAAAATTTCTTTGCTTTCAAGACGAATCTGCATTGCAGCATTTTTATAAATTATGATGCCATTCAAGCTTATCATATCTCGTGCACACTTCTGAATGATTTGAGTAACGAGAAGAAAATCTCACATATGAAAAGTTTATCTGATCTCATTTAATCTAAACAGAATCTTTTGGTTTTGTAACTGCAATAATTTGTAATAAAAAATAAAAGCTCTCCTCTACTTTTATTTCGATTAATTAATGATTGAATTTGTGGATTTTGTATGAAAAAAACGAGTAAATATCTTATACAGACAAGAATCATAATCATCTCTAAGAATAACTGTAATCTCTAGTTAAGAAAGTTTTTTCACTTTTGTTTGTAATTAAAACAAACATCAACAGAAGTTTTTGTTTTTTATACATTTTCCCCTCCATCCGTTATCTTTGAAGATGAATTCCGAAGGGTAACTTTACTGATAAGACTTAAAGAATGCGATCAAAGATAAATACGAAGAAGAAGTAGCGGAAAATGGTGAAAAATTAGGTGAAGAATATAAAATAATAACAATGATGGAAAAGATTCGTAGAGAAGATGGTGATGATGATGTTGTAGAGGAGGGTGAGAGTGTGAGTGAGGGTGTGGATGAGGGCGTGGTTGGAGGGGAAAAGAAGGGCCGAAAGAAAGGGATCGACAACGTTGCCATGAAGAACCACAGAGCGGCGATAAGATAAGAGACAATGTTTTAAACATGAACATTAGAACAACTACAAAAACCACAATAAAGATGTAACAGTAACACCAACAACAACACGTGAGTGTTGTAAAATAAAATAATAGTGATAATAAAACTAAAATAATAATAAAAAAGGAAAATATACTGTAATATAAACTAAGCTATTCAACCACATCTATTGTGGGTTCCGTAAATTCGTTTATCTGTCACTCTCTCTCTCTCTTGCCTTCTCTCTGACTTTCGCTCTATCTGGCTGTCTGTCTTTTTATCTAGTTTTTGCCTGTCTGCTTATTTTTTGTGTCTCTCTGCCTGTCTGATTACTTTTATTCTCTCTGGTTTTTGTCTGGTTTAACCTGATTATCTGTCTATCTTTCGAACTGTTTGTCTGTCCATCTGTTTGCCTGTCTATCCGTTTGTCGTTCTGTCTATCTGTCTCGCTTCTATCTGTTACATGCTGACATTTTTATTAATGTTGCTCTTATTTTGGTATCATTTTAAATTTATACCTCACTCATTTTTATCACGTCATTTTTGCGTGCAAATAAATGTATCTTTAAGAAACTTACACTAGGTCTGTGTATCTGCTGTATCTGTGGTATCTCTATCTAAGCATCTGCAGCGTCTTAACTCATTTAACGTGTTGTTGCCGGCGAATAAACAATTTTATTAGAAGTGCTAAAAAAGTTAAACTATGTTTTATATTCACACCCAAAAAAACCAACTTTACTTAAACTTTAAACTGAAAGTAAACCTCGTTATAATAATAATAAAAATACTTTAAGTAAATAGATCCAAATATATTAAATCATTAAAACCATTTGAGGCCAAGAATTCTTTAGTGATTTTAGTTTACGTGGATTGATGATGATTAATGTGTTGTTAAGAGTGATGATAAAAAAATATTACTTAATCGTAACGTTTTAAAATACTACTAAACTATGTAATAAAATGAAAGTGTAAAAAATAATATAAAATAATAAAATATCTATTAACTATTTAGCCAGAAATTATGCGGGAAAAAATGTTTATTTAAATATAAAAAATTAAAAAATTAATTTTCATTCACACGAAGAAGAAAACGAAAAACTTTGATGGAAATCATGTCGATGCATCTAAAGGACAGCTTTTAAAATGGTGAACGACTGTCAAAAACGGTGTCTGTAAAACTTTGCATATAATCGCACTCGTGGTGAGAACCATTCGGAGCGAGAAGCATTTATTTCGGACTCCAAACACTGAAAAATATACTCGAAATGAATCTTCATAATCCGGCTACCAACATCATGACCAACCACATCCACTTCGGCTTCTCTGCTGGGCCAACAAATATTATCACCATCACTGATGGGGCCACCAGGATTCCTATGACCTCTACTTCCCCCTCCACCTCCACTGCCGACGCCATTCCGACTGTATTCGTCACGAATGAGAGTCGGAATTCTTTGAGTTACAACGATTTCACTACAGACCCTGCAGCCACGCCCACAACCACGCCATGGCTGAATACATCCTACACCGACTTCATGTTAAATGCATCCACCGTCGCCGCCACTTCGCCGTATGGCATCACATACGAACCCTGCGATTCTCAGAATCCGTACTTTAATTGTTCGCGAGAAAAGTACTTGGAATACGAACATGGACCCCAGAGGCTGCCGTTGCAAAGGGCCCTAATGGTGAGTAATGACTTTCATTTGTAATTAAAAGTTCTAATCTCAGTCTTGAGTCTCACTGTCAGTCTTACTTCAGTCTTAAACTAAGAAGCTAATAAAACTGAAAGCAAATGATTCACTAGGATCACTTCGAAGATCATTCATTTCGGTTTCCCTTTAAAACATATAATGTAGGAATAACAGGTCCACGCCTATTATTGTCACAGTACTAAATAGCTATAATGTTATTGTACGATATTGTAGTAATTATATATGTACATGTGCCACTCTATTTAACTAAACCGTTACTTAGAAGAGCGAATTGTTGGATACCCATAAGATGTCTGGAAACCTCGATCTACGAGAGCCCGAGCCCTTTAGCTGTGCATGCTTAGCAGAATTACTTTGAAAAGAAGGGTGTTGTCAATGCTAATCACTTAATAACATTTATATATATCTATTTATATAAACCATCCAGGAATTAAGTACATACATGGTGATGGTGATGGTGGCGAATTTATTATTTTATTACCTAAAAGCATGCCACACACATCTAATACGAATGATATACGGTGCGCCCTAAAAGTATGCAATGTCATTGATTTCATATTATGTAATATGAGTCTACTGTCTTTCAATGTAGTACAGATTTGAACGAAAGAGATTTCGTTATGATTATAATGAATATATTTTTTATTATAACAATCTATTAAATTCTTTCTTCTTTTGCATTTCTTCTTGTAATTCGTTTACTTTATTTTTTTCTGGTTTTATTTAATGCTCTTGAAAATGAATGATGCATACTCAGAGAAAATATCCCACACATAAATAATGTTTTCCATCTCTCGTTCGCTCTCACTCTCTCTCGTTCTCCCTCTCTCTCTCTCTCTCTAGTTTCTTAAAAACTAAGCTCCTTGAAATGATGAAGCTCACCGTCGCCAAACTGGGAATGAGAGCAGGTGGAGGTGACTGGACAGGGAGGTCGGTCTGCCTGTCTGTCTGCCTGTCGTTTGTGCTTTCGTGCAAAAAATACGTACAAAATACTCACGCGAGAGTCCTTGAAAGAGACTCATTTGATTGAAATTATTACGTTGGGTTACGTCTGGATGTTTGCAGTCTTATTATTAGTCATCGTTTTGTATAGCTTATATTTTTCCGGGGTTTTTCGTTTCTTTTATTTTTTTTCTTATTTTTATTTATCATTTTTTGCGTTGAAGCTTTCGTGTTTGTGAAATTGTTTGGAAACGTAAATCCGGGTCATGTTTTGTATTTTTTTGGGTTTCTCTCTTCTTTACCCTCATCGAGTTTCATTCCTGTTTTTCTTTAATTATTCTTCATCTTTCCTTTATAGTTATTTTTTTTTATCCAAGAAACATTTCAGCAAATGGAAATTTTCTTTGAAACTTGGATTAAGTGGCTCAATTGAAGTATTTGCGTAGTTTTATTACAGTTTCATATACATATACAACAAAATTGAGTTGAAGTATTTTATTTAATTAAATTGAAGAGTTTGAAAATATTTTGAGTAAAATTGCAATTAAAATGTTTCAACAAGTTTCACTTGGCTTTGCTTTTGGGCTTTTGATCACTTGCAGTTGCCATAGAATTGTTTCTTATCATACAGTATTCTCCTTTCTCTTTCGAACAAAAACAAAGTCGGCTTAAAGCATGGCTTAAAGTTCCCCTTAACGATGCCTTTCGTTACGTTATTTATGAAAAAAGCAAAAACTAAATTACTACATAGTTGTATATTGAAAAGAAAACCTCAAATAAGAAACGAATCTACTACAGATTTACCTTCTCATCATCGAAGGGAAGAGAGAGAGAGAGGAAGAGAGAAAAACAGGGCCTCAGTGGGTTCTCATATATGAAAAAACTTAACCATGAATTGCATTTTTTTTCTTTCATCTCGTTAGTTTTTAAGCTTCTCTAAAATTTTAACTTAAACAGCTCTCCTTCAGCTCTGTTAATTCTTCTCCTCTAAACTTCGCACAACCAATTGAACACTTTTTAAATATTTTCTACATCCTAAAATAACATCCTAAAAAGCTGTTTATTTAAAGCTGTACAAATAAATTTAAAATATATTGCGAGAAATTCAAGCAATATAGAATAAGAATAACATACCAAGGAATATGAGTTCAAATCATATGCGAGTATGTAACAATTTTTATTCATTAAATCCTCGAGAAAACGGGGGGTGGATTACCATCCGCATGAAAAACATGTTCCATTGTGTGTTGCAGAAAAGCAAAAAATAAAAACAGCTCTAAATAAAAAAAGCTTTGAATAGAAGGAAAGCAGCGTCCTTCATAACCTTAATATATATACAAATACTATGTGACCCAACACTTAAAAACAACACCGAAAAATGCAAATTCAATTAAAGGCGACTTTTTCATTTCATTCAGAATTTTAATGAATTTTTATTTTTATTTTAATGAAATAAAAATGCATTCATTTTAATTATAGTCTATTAGTTTTCGGAATAAATTACATAAAACGAAGACCCAAAATCGTGGTTGTCATTTTGGGGGTGAACTTAAGAAACATTCGCTTCTTTCATGAGACGGATCTCACATTGAAGTCCCCATAGAATTACATATTAATATAAAATATAAAAAAGGAATTTAGTACTACAATAAAACAATAGAAATTTGCAATTCGAAAGAAATCGTTGTCCAAAAAATGTTGCTTCACATTGAAAAGCTAAGTCTAAAAACTGTTGAATGATATACATATGTATATGGTATTAAGAACCTTATTCTTTTTAAAGAGATATTTACTTCTGTATTTTTAGGTCACAATAATCTTTGGTGGGATTTTTATTACCGGAGTTTTGGGGAATGTCCTTGTGTGTGTCGTCATCGTGCGACACTCAATGATGCACACAGCAACAAATTATTATCTATTCAGCTTGGCGCTTTCGGATCTCCTGTATTTACTCTTTGGTAAGGTTCATAGTTAATAAATTTCATAAGATTCTAAAAATCTCTTAAATACAAAAGAAAAATAATATAAACATAATAGCCTGCATTAACTCGTTGATGTTCTTGTTTTGCTGAATTTCGATTTGTTTTCTCTGCAGGACTACCTGCCGAGGTGTTTCATTACTGGCACCAGTATCCCTATCTATTTGGATTACCATTTTGTAAAATCCGTGCTTTTATATCGGAAGCGTAAGTATTTGGGTATCCTTTTGCAGAAAATCCCACTCATCTTTTGATATGGAATCTTATCTTTTAGTTTTGATCTCTTTGTATTTTTCTCTTTCATTCTCTCTCTCCTCAATTTCCTCCCATCCTCTCTCCCTCTCTCTCGCCCTATTGTTTTTTTTTTTTGTATTTAGTTCTAGTTATGTCTCCGTCCTCACCATTTTAGCTTTCTCCATGGAACGATTTTTGGCCATTTGTCATCCTTTGCATTTGTACGCTATGAGCGGCTTTAAGCGTGCTCTCCGGATCATTACGGGTCTCTGGATTCTAAGCTTTGTATGCGCCATTCCATTTGGACTAATGACGGATATTGTTTATTTGCATTATCCAAAAGGTAGGGCTATAATAATACAGCTATACTCACATCTATAGTTATAGATATCGTCTGTCTTCTTAAAATTAGAATTCATTTACTCACTCTCTCTCTCTCTTTCTCTCTCTCTCTCTCTCTCTCTCTTTCTCTTTCTTTCTCTATCTCTCTCTATTTAGATAACTCCCGAATTCAAGAATCTGCTTTCTGTTCCATTGCTCACATTCCGGACAATTTACCAGTTTTTGAGTTATCATTTTGTATCTTCTTCGTTATTCCCATGGTGCTGATTATTATTCTCTATGGCGGAATGGGGGCCAAGATACGCTCACGAACCATACAACAGCTGGGTAGGTGTATTAAAAACACAACACTAAAGGAATGCACATCGTATTAATAACAATATTTACATTCTGTATTAAAATATTAATATAGAAAAAATATTGTATAATTTCAAATATTAATGTAGAATTTTTATTAATATACATATATTATATTTATTATTGAAGTTAGATAGATGTTCGGGAATTAAATTTTGTTCTAATAGCTTATTTTCATGATTTCAAGAAAGGCTCCTTCAGCTTTAGCATAAATGGTGGGCGTGTCTCTCATACCTGCCACACCTCCTTCGTTACAAATGGAAGGACAAACTTAATGTACCCTTTCATCGTCTGGTGTAGAATATAAGAGTATTCTATTATTTAAGTAAATAAAAACCTAAGTACACTTTATTATAGTTATTGTAATATGGTTAATTAAACTTAAAAAATAATATTGCATACTTTTAGGCGTACAACAAGGTTCCATGCACCGAGAATCACGGCATCAGCAGTCAAAAAAAGCTGTAATAAGAATGCTCGGTGAGTATAAATACGATATCTGCATAAATACTTAGTACGAGTATCAAATATTAAATAAAGAAACAATAAAACTCTTAAATAAAGAAACAATTCAGTTCATGTTTTTCCCCTCTCCTTTCGCAGTTCAATAGAGTCATAAATCTATAGAATAAAATCGACCAGCTTTATTTATCTTTATTCTTACAACAACTATAATCCCTTTAAATTTTAATCTTCTCCTAAAATCAAAAAGATTAACAATCCCAAAAAATACTGAATGAAAAATAGTGAACTTTCTTCAATTTACTTTTCCATAGATTCTTCCTTATGGTCATCATTTTTTTATTCTGTTCTTATTATTGTTCATTCTTTCTACAAACCTTTGACATTTTTTTGAGCAAAAACATATTTAAATTTCATTCCATTGAAAGTTCAAACAAAAACATATCTAAAAATAAAGCAATAAAAAAGCAATGAAATTTTCAAACTTTATCAAGAATCTACATCTACAAAAAGTCACATGAATTGGATTGAAAAGGCGAACAAAGTGGCGAGGGGAGGGGGTCTAGAAAGGAAGAAAATAAATCGAAATCTAAGTGATTCCTGAATATTGACAACAAAAACCAAACAGACAATAAGAATGATATACTTCTCTTCTATTCCTTCTTCTCCTCCTCCTCCTTATTCTTCTTTTGTTCTTTTTCTTTTGTGTTATCGTTATTATTATTTGTGTTGTTATTATTACTATTATTGTTGTTGTTTTTTATTTTTGTTTTATTTGTTTTGGTTTCTATTCTCTTTGTCTTTTTCAGCCGCTGTCGTCATCACATTCTTCATCTGTTGGCTTCCTTTTCATTTGCAACGTTTGTGGTTTCTTTACGGACAGAGTTATGAAAACTTTGATGAGATAAACGAGTGGATGTTTTCGCTAACGGGATTCACGTATTACGTGTCATGGTAAGCGGTTAGTGGCAACATTGAGTTGGAGAGAGGATGGTGGGGTGGGAGGAAGTGCACATAAAGATATGGGATTAGAGATATGAAAAATGTTATGAGTCAGTTTTTAGAAAGATTAGATTTAGAAAATATATTGTCATTTGATTTTCTCTTGCCCACTATTTACCACTCTTCTCATTTCTTCCCTTTCTGACTTTCTCTTTTCTCTCTCCCTCTCTTTCTCTCTCTCTCTCTCTCTCTTTCTCTTTCTTTCTCTCTTTCTCTCTCTTTCTCTCTCTTTCCTTCCCTCTCTCACCTTCTCTCTACCAATTTTTTCATTTTTCTTTCTATCTCTCTTATGTATTTCTTTCTCTTGTGTCTCTTATTCTCTCTCCTTTTTCAGTACTATCAACCCGATACTCTACAATGTGATGTCGCATCGATATCGGCTAGCTTTCAAGGATACTCTATGCGGCAAAAGAAAGAGCGTCTACTACAACAACGGCTTCCTGAAGGACCAATCAAGTTTCCGAGAGACAACCCTTGCGTCTAGTTTGGGCAATAGTGGCACCGATCGCTCACATTCGGTGAGTTTTAATAGAAAACTAGACAAGTAGCGGTATCCATCCATTTAGCCCTGTCCATCTAACTTCAATAATAACTATTCCACTACAAAAAGGCTTGCGTTGTCACATTTGCGCCACATTTGCGTTGACTTGCTATACAAATTTTGGGATCGAAAACTCCGCCCACTTCAACATAACATAACTTCCCATAAACTACCCATTTATTATGGACCCGTTTTTATAGCACGGGCATTTCTTTCTAAATGTTCTTAGTTAAAGCATCTTCCATCGGAGGTCGCGAGGTTGTATCGTATTTCAACTTCGGCCAAGTCAGGAACTCTTTTTGATTTTTATTTATTTCATGAAACTAAATAGGAATCAACAAAATACTGGTTATTTATCGATTATACGGTTTATCATGGTTCTACATCCGCCATAATAAATTGCTATTAAGTCAACATTCTAAGAAATGCATCATATAAAATCAAACAAGAACCTGGAACCTACTCACTAAACTCGGTACATAACGAAGCTTCTAAAAGGAGAACAGAAGAACCTCCACTATATAATGATAACCAACGTTGATTTAAGAATTTACTTGAATTGGTTATCAAAGGATCAAAAGTTAATCCTTTGTTAATCCTCCTTTGTCCTTTCTTTGCTCCTGCTACATACGACAGCAGACAAAAGGAAGAGACAGAAAAACAATTGAACTCATTTCATGCCTGAATGGAGCTTCTCTTTTGCTTCTTTCTAATTAATTCTACTTGTTTACTATTTATTATTACTGTCTTTGTTGTATTGTCTTATTATCTTTTTCCCTTTCTTTTCCTTCTTTCTTTTGTTTTCTTGTTTTTTTTTCAGGTACGCATTCGCTCCATCCGTCGTCAGGTGAACAATTTTAAAGAACGAAATTCATTTAAAGCCAACAGCGGCTTGGTCTCGTGGTCAAAGAAGACCGATTGTACGGTGTCGCTACAACAGGTGAACATTGAACAACTTTTATTAATGTATATTTTTTAAGAAGAGAAACATTTTAAAAATGGTTGTAATGGGGAAAGATAGCCAAGCGGAGCTTGGGTGTTAATGGAACGGAACGAGAAAACTATAGATACTCGTAGATACCAGTTCTAAAATTCTGAAAGAGACAAACAGAATCAAAAGAACTTGAAAAAATTTAAGTAGATCCGAAGATTAAATTCGGTCGTTAGGCTTAGTGTCAAAGGAATCAAGAGAAAGCTATAGAGAGAGAGAAAGAGAGAGAAAGAAAGATATATAGAAAAAGTTTGAAGAGATACAAATTCTTCTTCTGCTTCTACGATATACTACATTTATTCATAGTCATGTGCACAGAATATAAACAAAGAATTCCCTCAACTTCGTGAAATTTTGTTAAAATTCTTCATTGAATTATTTATTGCATTTATATAATAAACCTATTATGAATTATGATGTTTTTTTATTTGCGTGGTTTGCTTTAAAATATATGCTTTAAATTGGGTACCTCATTTGTGTGGTTTACGGTTTTCATCCAACATTTTTATATCTTGAAGGAGCTAAACAGTATATTCTAGCGGACTCACGGCACTCACACACATTCATTCTCATATACTTCAACACATTTATTTATCACCCACACAGCCTCTTAAAAGGCAAACTAATGCCACTTTCTAGCCTTCAAAATGATTGCTTTTCCACTTTAGCGAGGATTTAAGTGTGCATTTTACAGTGATTAAAATGAAAATATTAAAATGATTATATTTAGAATGAATTGTTACTTTAGTAAACTATAAAATAAAAAAAGGACAGATCTGGTATATTATTTAAGTTAGTAAGAGACTAAATTTAGTCCATTGTAGTGGCCACTGCTATAATTTGTGATTACAGCCACTGCTGTAATCATCTACGTTTCTACGTAGAAGAAAACAGTCCCCCATATTTCTGACATGAAAAGAAGACTTTGATTCTTTTTCTCCTTTCTTATTTGTTTTTTGAATAGAAATATTTTGCAGGATCTGAATTGTTTTTGTATTAATATAAAAAATTTAAAAAGAATTCAACGTCCTGATTTAATATACATATATTATATTCATTTATCCTTACAGATTCTTCCTGCCGAGGATTCCAATAAAATGCTTGTACAGAGCAGTGTTGTTGTTGTAGTTGATAACAATACCATCAATGGACAGCCCAGGCTCTGTACGGAGAACGTGTTGCAAGAGAACCTAATAAAGAAGAGCGACGAAACTTGCATTTAAGGAATCTGAGGGCGCAAAGACGAAGGAAAATAACTATAAGGAAACATTCCGGAAATCATTCCAGAAGACTTTTATTTGAGGGCTTCAAACGCATAGGCTTCAATGAATTCAGAACTCAGTCCAAAAAAGGTAACAAACAAAAGTCTGTTATTTTTTTGGAGTGAAGGATGGATAGCAAGCAATGATGAAGTCCTTGTAAAGATACAACACATGTGTGTATAAAGATTTCACATAAAATATGAGTAAATAAATAATACGCATATACGATATACTTGGATATATATATATATATATACATATATATATATACATATGTATGTACATATACGAAGAAGAAACCAAATTAATTTTAGCCGTTTAGGCTATAAAAATTTGTAACTTATTAAAACTTCTGATCGTGTTTTCTTAAGCATAAAAAAAAGTATATCGTTGTAAGTACATCATTACGAACCCGAGAGAGAGAGAGATGCTGTTAGATAGGCATCATAATTGTTTTCAATGTAGTTTTAAATTTTGCAATAATTTTTATAATACAACGATTAATAAATACTAAAGGTATTTTATATATTTAAAATATTTACAATATTATATATATTATTTCAATCTTATTCCATTCGATTAAGGTCAGTTATTGAATCTAAGATAAGAACAGTTTGTATGATTTATAATTTGAAAGAACAAATTTTTACTTAATAATTAAACTAGTATCTATTATTTAACAGTTTTGTAGTAATTGTAATGTAATGATTGTGATGGATCTGAAGACTACAAAGAATTTCTGCGATTTGCTATAAAATACAAATTAAAAACCAAAATATGTCATTTAAGTGAAGTAAAAATTGATACCAGCATATGTACGAGTATAAACTAAATTAATTAATAATGATTAATAAATGTATAACATTTTAACAAAAAAACAAATTTATTATTTAATACAGTAGTACAAAAAACCCCAATTTGAACCTGCTTCATATACTTTGCACTTATCCCTTGCTTTGACTTGACTTTAATTTAATTCGTATAGTGTTTAACATCACAATTGAATAAGAGAAGAAAATCAACAGAAGTCAATAATTAAGATGATTGAAGGATTTTTTAATAGCTTTCCATATAGTCTATATATAGTTCACAGATAGTACTTTATATACACGCTAGTCTATATACAGAGTGTTTCGCATTAGAGGGGACAGAAGACCAGGGCGTGTAGGTTATGTCGAGACATGAAAAAAAAAATGGGAGGGGGGGGGGGTCAATTTCCCCCCGTTTAGACGGGAGGGACCATTTTAAAAAAATTCGACTTAACATCGAAAAAAATATTAAAAAATAATGGTTTGACCTAGATAACTTCTGCTTGCTGATTTTCAAAGCCGTTTTTAACAGAGAATATTCAGCTTGTAATAACGAATATTCTCTGTCGTCACAGGCTATTTGAGATTGAAAAGGAAACCAATTAGACAATTGCCACGCCTAATTTTTAAGTAAACGTGTGTAGGGTATATGAACTTCGGCCAGGCCGAAGTTAACACTCTTTCTGGTTTAATTTAATTAGATATTTCCCCCTTTCTTGCCCTTAGCCACCCATTTACTTCTTGTCTTCCGTTTTTGGCATCGCCCCACATTGTATTAACAGAACTGCATACTGCATAAGAGCCCTGTATAAGAGCTAAATTTTTCTTTCTTTTTCCTTTGCCTTCCTTGTATTTATATATATATTGTTTTATTTACTATAATTAGTATCAATTTATTTAAAAAAGATAATTTAACTTATTAATTGTTATGCGTTTGTTAAGCACATTGTGGAATGTGCGACACATTAGTGTAGCACATTTTAAATATATGTTTTATAAATCTATATTTTTATACAGTTTTATCTTTTTATGCTTTATATTTTGATTTTGTTTTTTGTGATATATTATTTGTTATATATTTATATATATTTTGTTATTTTAAAAATACAAAATTAAATATTATTATTATTAAATAATATTAATTATGTATATGTAAAATAAATACGCATAGTAATGACAACAACGATAGTAAAAAAGAACACAACAATCCAACAAACAGGATGCTAGTAAATGTCAATAGGATAAATACGCTGAGGAGATCCACTTACTGGAGAAATGTTGGTTGGCGGTAAAATTCAAAATTCGTTGGCAACATACGATATAAAACGCCCAATTGTTCTTCCTCGTGGTCACGTCGCTGAATTAATTTGTAAAGACATGCAAGTCGGAGCATCCCCACTATTTCACATTTTATGCCAGCAATTTTGGGTTCTAAGTGCACATAATCTCACTTGATCAATCGTTTTTAAGTGTTAACGTTGTTTTATGTTGAGACATTAAGCTGCAGCTCAAAACATATCGAACCTGCCGGACTCACGTGTACTTAAATCACGACCGTTTCTAAATAGTAATTGTGATTTCGCTGGCCTGAAACACTAAAAATTTACAACTTCTAAACGATCACGAGTTTACAAGGCCTACATCTGCATGTCTACGAAGGCAATCCATCCAGAGTTGGTAACTGAGTTAACTGCAAATGGTTTTATCGCAGCATTTAAGCGATTCGTCAGCCGCCGTGGATGGGCTGCAAAAAGCCGCGGCAATTTATATACATGCCATTTATATAATTATAATGGCACAAAATTTCATGGTGCTTGTCGAATAATCGATGAGATGTATAGACTCTTGCAACATGAAACCACAAATGCTGATATTATTTCATATTTGGCAAACACAAGGGAACTTTATTCTGCCTTCAGCAACTCATTTTGGCGGTCTGTGGGAGTCAGGAGTCCGTTCGATTAGATTGCATTTACGTCGTGTAATTGGAAGTGCATTGCCAACCTTTGAAGAGATGTACACCATGCTGACCCAAATAGAATCAGTACTTAATTATAGAAGTACAACATTAACCCGCTACCACTTACCCACTTTCTCATAGGTGAGCCTCTTACTGCAGTACCAGAACCATGTCAAAGAATGGAATACACTGGAACTTTATTCCGCGATCAGCACGACCATGTAAAATTTCATGGTGCTTGTCGAATAATGGAGGAGATGTATAGACTCTTGCAACATGAAACCACAAATGCTGATATTATTTCATATTTGGAAAACACAATGGAACTTTATTTTGCCTTCAGCAACTCATTTTGGCGATCTGTGGGAGTCAGGAGTCCGTTCGATTAAATTGCATTTACGTCGTGTAATTGGAAATGCATTGCCAACCTTTGAAGAGATGTACACCATGCTGACCCAAATAGAATCAGTACTTAATTATAGAAGTACAACATTAACCCGCTACCACCTACCCACTTTCTCATAGGTGAGCCTCTTACTGCAGTACCAGAACCATGTCAAAGAATGGAATACACTGGAACTTTATTCCGCGATCAGCACGACCATGCAAAATTTCATGGTGCTTGTCGAATAATGGAGGAGATGTATAGACTCTTGCAACATGAAACCACAAATGCTGATATTATTTCATATTTGGAAAACACAATGGAACTTTATTTTGCCTTCAGCAACTCATTTTGGCGATCTGTGGGAGTCAGGAGTCCGTTCGGTTAAATTGCATTTACGTCGTGTAATTGGAAGTGCATTGCCAACCTTTGAAGAGATGTACACCATGCTGACCCAAATAGAATCAGTACTAAATTATAGAAGTATAACATTAACCCGCTACCACCTACCCACTTTCTCATAGGTGAGCCTCTTACTGCAGTACCAGAACCGTGTCAAAGAATGGAATACACTGGAACTTTATTCCGCGATCAGCACGACCATGCAAAATTTCATGGTGCTTGTCGAATAATGGAGGAGATGTATAGACTCTTGCAACATGAAACCACAAATGCTGATATTATTTCATAATTGGAAAACACAATGGAACTTTATTTTGCCTTCAGCAACTCATTTTGGCGATCTGTGGGAGTCAGGAGTCCGTTCGATTAAATTGCATTTACGTCGTGTAATTGGAAATGCATTGCCAACCTTTGAAGAGAGTTGGATACACAAAGAATGGAATACACTGGAACTTTATTCCGCCATCAGCACCTCATTTTTGTGGTCTGTGGGAGTCATTAGTCCGTTCGGTTAAATTGAATTTACGTCGTGTAATTGGAAGTGCATTGCCAACCTTTGAAGAGATGTACACCATGCTGACCCAAATAGAATCAGTACAGTAATTGGAAGTGCATTGCCAACCTTTGAAGAGATGTACACCATGCTGACCCAAATCGAATCAGTGCTAAATTATAGAAGTATAACATTAACCCGCTACCACCTACCCACTTTCTCATAGGTGAGCCTCTTACTGCAGTACCAGAACCATGTCAAAGAATGGAATACACTGGAACTTTATTCCGCCATCAGCACCTCATTTTTGTGGTCTGTGGGACTCATTAGTCCCTTCGGTTAAGTTGCATTTACGTAGTGTGATTGGAAGTGCATTGCCTGCAGTACCAGAACCGTGTCGGCTTCAATATCCTCCATCGCGGCGTTCGCACTGGAATCGGTTGAAAAATATGGTCCAAAGATTTTAGAAGCCGATTTTAGAAGGGGTCATGAGAGTACATCACTTCACTTCAGCAGCGACCAAAATGGCAATAGTCTGCGCAAAATGTTGTCGAAGGAGACATTGTCGTCATTAAGGAACCTAGAAGCAGGGGACGTGACAGTACATCACGTCACTTCAGCAACGACCAAAATGGCAATAATCTGTGCGAAATTCTGTCGAAGGAGACATTGTCGTCATCAAGGAACCTAGAAGCAGGGGTCGTGACAGTACATCACGTCACTTTAGCAACGACCAAAATGGCAATAATCTGTGCGAAATTTTGTCGAAGGAGACCTTGTCGTCATCCATACCATACTGAAAAAAAATTTATTCACAAAACACAACATGGCTTTCAAAAGGAAAACGCATAAAATACTGTGTCAAAATACGAAATGTATATAGCAGTAAAATAAACATTACACATCGCGTCCTACAATGATCGAAATAGGGCCCAATGTTATACATATTGTATGCAACGATGTTGCGTATGCGGATGACACTGCGATCGTTGTAGTGCAGAAATCGATAAAAAGTGCAACTACCATCATGCAGCGTGAAGTAAACATACTTACACGATGGTCTCATAATAATGGCCTAAAATTAAATGCCAGCAAGACGAAAATTCTGTATGTGAACCAAACATACTATGGCATAACATCAACATATTTATCCACAGTTTCGAATGCATACACGAACGGAAACCAACACCAATTGCCGATATCGAAAAGAAGAATGAGACGTGTTCTGTACGAACAGACCAAGTGAATTCGTTTAAATATCTGGTGGTTTTATAGTTCTCTGAAAATAAACTTTCAATTTATAAAATTAAATGGTCATTGCTGTTTAAGATTTCATATTGTTAACATTCATTCAAACTTTAAAACAAAAATCTTTTTCCTACAAATTAAAAGAATATTTTCAGTGATTGAAATCACACCAACGGACAACAATCTTGTACATACATAAGTCAGCTCATAACTGAATAAGTACAAAGGCAAAATTTTTTTCATACCACTCATGCAAACATTCATGTAATTTTAATTTTTCTTACCGACGCGTACGCGAATAACGTTATAATCGAAATGTATTTATTTCATTCAGACAAGCCCCATCGCTTCGCAGGAATCTAGGTATACATTAGATTAAAGCCTCTTTACTATACAATTTTCATGTAATCAATTAATAAACACATATTTAAACATGTTTAAACGTTAAGAAGAGAAAATCTGAAATAAATCTGAATTATTAATTATTAGGTAAAATATCTATGTAAAATTAATTTATTTACTTTAATTATATATTTCCTCCCTTTTTTGCCCTTAGCCTCCCATTTACCCACAAATATTAAAAAATTGCATCACTTATATGTATGTATGTATATGTACTAATTTTCTTTTCTTTCTTTTTTCATTTGCTTTCCCTTGTAATTATATATATATTATATTATTTACTATAATTTACTAATTTAAGAATTTATAAATTTTATCTATTTATTTAAAATAGATAATTTAATTTATTGTTGTTATGCATTTGTGAAGCACATTGTGGATTTTACGAAACATTAGTGTAGCACATTTTATATATAAATACATATATTAAATATTAATTAATATTAAAGAAGTAATAAAATAAATTAAACAATTAATTAAGTTTTAATTACTTTAAAATTAAATTAATGAAATTAAATTAAAACAGATAATCATAACCGTCATTTTCCTTTAATTTTCTAAAAATGTCAACCGGTATTATCTGTTCTCACTTCGAAGTTCAACATCGCAATCAGAAAAGCTCACCGATGCAGAAGATCGAAAACTAGATTAATTTTTATTGAAGTCTTCATCTGAAGATGATTCAAAGTTATCCGCTTCAACATCTGAAATATCACGCAGAATATCTACTATTTTGTTTATTGTTTATATCTAATATTTATTTTGTTTATATCTAATAATAACATTAGAAACTCATTGGTATTAAAAATGGGCAAAATCAGACCATTACCACACCTACTTTTTATAGTGAATATAAATATCCATGCTTATAGCTCAATTTCTTAGCTTGTAGAACGAATTTGCGGTTGAAATTTTGTCCAGAAGTCCACTGTCTCTGACCAAAACAGACCACCAAAAATGGGCGTGGTCCGCACAATAATTAAATAAAACCCATAACCCATAATAAAAATGGGTTAACACTCTTTCTGATTTTTCTTTCGTTTTCCTTTGCTTTTCCTTGTATTTATATACATATGTATACTAGGGTGGACCTTAGCTGTACTGGGCGAAAATTTTTTGCAGCATTCTTTTCGCCCCCTAAAATTGTTCCATTGGATAAAGAAATAATTTCTGTAAAATATGAAGTTTATCGCATAACAGAAAGACGTGGCACATTCATATGAAACTTGCAAAAAATGCGAAATTTGTATCAACGAAAAGGAATGAAGCAAACATTTTTAATAATGGTTAAATGTTCTTCATATTCAAGAATGTGCATAATATTAGAGATACAGTATAGTTTGTTTAGCATAATAATTAACTAATACCTGCATATTTTAAATTATAGATATTAAATTTTATGCATCGTATTGTGAGTTTCCTTTTTTTTTAGTTATACAGGATGCTTCGCATAAAAGTAGACAAAAGGCTAGGGCATGTAGGTTGTGTTGAGACAAGAAAAAAATCGTATGGGGTGCATTTCCCCCCGTTTAGGCGGGAGGGGCTATTTTCTACAAACTCGACTAAAAACCGAAAAAAAAATATTAAAAAATAACGGCGATATCTGGATCACTTTCGCTTATTGGGTTTGAAAGCCTAATATCGGCCTCTTAACATTCTTTTTAAATTAGGTTCCTACGTCAAACAGTTTTTGAGAAAATTAATGCCAAAGTTAAAATTTGGAATAAAAATGCTAAAAAAAAAATTTTTGGTCGCAATTTTTTCGTTAAAATACGGTACTAAGTATTAATTTTTATTCGACCATAAAATTCTCTAATCAATTCTAGAGAGAAAGCTTCAAACCGGAAGGATCTATGTTTTGTAGTTTCCGAGAAAAGTGAAAATTACGAACTAAATTTTGTGATATAAAATAAATATAGAAACGCAATTATTTCTATTTCAAAACTTGGTGTTCGATGTGCCACGTCTTCCCGACGTCAAATCGATCTGAAATTTTGTACAAATTACTTTTTCATGAAATAGTACAAGTTTAGAGGGCGGCGTGGTAAAAATGTTTTAGTCGAAAAATAAGGTCCACCCTAATGTATACATATATTGTATTATTTACTATAATTAATATTAACTTATTCAAAATAGATAATTTAATTTATTAATTATTGATATGCATTTGTGCATTCTTATTTCATGACTGACTATTGGTAAAGTATGCACTGAACTCGGTCTTCTGCTGGATCTTGCATAGTTCATAACAGCAGATAACTTCGTCGCTCGACAAATTAACAGCGACAAAATATCGGTTAAGCAAGCTCTGTTATCCCCTCTCCTGCTTCGGGCCGCAGCAGAAATTCAGATTGCTTCTCTGGTCGACATCACATTCTGTATACTGTTTCTTCTGTGGTTAAATATAGAGATTGTTAACAATAAATAATCGTATGTATTATTAAATTAATAATGTATATTAGGTAATATTTTTATGATTAATTATATTATAATTAATATAAGCCATTGTATTATAACTATTTATAATTAATGTATTATAAGGATTTATAATTAATGTTATACTTTGTATAATCAGTATGCTTTATGCAATTATATTAAAATATTCATTTTATTAACTATATTGCACTCTACGTATATTTGTTCAATTTATTTATTTAGCTAAACTAAGGTAACTCAGCAGATTATAATTAAATTAATGTTTAAGATGTGAAAATGTATCTGATGATTTACATCCTGATGACTGCGAGTTACTACAAGAGTCTTTGTCAAGACTCAAACAAAAAACATACAAAACAGCCATCTTAGTGTAAGTTTTAGATTACACAACCTTTAATTAGGGAAGAAAAGTGTTGATTGCAGGCGACTAAAATTGAGGTTAAGGATCAATTGTGGCTGGGTCCTTCATCTACAAAACCAAAATCAACACGCGTAGGGTTTAGAACATTAAAATAACACTTTATCTTCAAACCAAAAATTGGCTTAGATGATCTCCTTTGCGTAACGAGAACACAAACCTAGCTACTACTCTTGCACACTTTTACAAATTATTTCAACAATTCATTCCATTTGACCAAAATTGGTCAAATGTCTCAAAACAATCCCGGTCATATTTCATATATACTTATTCTACTCTTTCTTATTCTAAACATAATAATATTATAATACTTTTCTCATTCTTTACATTTTACTTTGTCTCAATAATTTTCATTTCTTTATAAAATTATTGAGTTAAAATTATTAAATTATTGAACCCACTTATAAACTCGGATTAGAATTGGCGGTGCACAAACTGTAAGATGATTCTGTTGCTCCGAAACAGGAAGAGCGAGCAGAATATCATGCAAAACAAAATTTGTCAAGTGTGGATTAAATGTATACAGGGGCGGAATAATGGTATGTGGGTACACTACAGTATGTATTCTATGGTATGTATGTGAGGTATGTATGTATGGTATGTACATATACATATATACATATGTCTTTTTAAAGATTAATTTCAGGTTTGTATTTTTCAATAGAAGTTGTTTTAATAGTACAAAAACACCTAATTTTTTGTAAAATTCTATATTGGTTTATTTATTTATTTATTCTTTATCAATTATTAATAAAAGAAATAATAATATTAATACATATATTGAGCAATCTTAATTAAAACAGATTGTTAATGCATCAAATAACATAAATTTAAGCTTATTAAATTGAGCTTAAATATTTGTATGTTTGATTAAATATATTATTTATAAAACGTAAATATGTTATTTTTCCTTTTTGTTGTGTTCATTGTTTCTGCTGTTTTCAAGTTGAAATTTTCAATGAAATTGAGTTGATACATTTCAACAAATTTTTTATTTAAACATTAAAACTTGAAAAAGAAAAAAAGGAACAGAAACGTTCGGTGTGGTGAGGGCTGGAGAGAGAAGGGAGATGGGAAATGGAAGGGGAGAAAGGTATGGAAATTGATGATGAATAACAGATAATGGTTGATAGATGACGAAGAAGGAGATGGACACGGAACAGCGAGGATTAGGGTATTAATGAGTGAGAGGGTGAGAGGAACGTTAGATGGGTTAGATGTCTGTCTGCTTCACACTTAATTCCAGTTACTAAGCAATTCCGATGAAGGCACCAACCTCATATGTGGAGGCATGGAGGGTAGAAATGGTGGAGGCGGCAAAGCGGTATAAACTCTGGAATATGGAATAAAATTATTTCCAATAACGAATAGTAAATATTCAGTCCTCTGTAGAGGTCCCTACCTGGGACTGGAGCCAGCAAATTGTAAGGGTGAAGCGAATGATCTGTATATTAAAGTAGAAAGTATTAAAAAAATCATAATAAAATAAACTAGAAGAAAGAGAAATACAGAGAGAGTAAGATTAAAAAGGGAAAGAGAGTACGAGAGAAAGCAATAGATAGACAGATTGGTAGATAAGAGAATAAGAATAGATTTCATTACTTCCTTTTTTCCATGTATTTCCTTAGCTTTAGACTTACCTTGCTCTGGATGACTTTGAATTCCTAGATCTGTGTATAAAGAAAAGTATCCCCCAACCCAATTATAACCCAATTTAGTTCACTAAACACCACGCCTACCTTGTTTTAAAGGACTTAGAACGCGCCTTCCCCTTGCGCGACGTTGACTTTCGAGATGATGACTTTCGTGAGGATTTTCGTGGCGATGCACGTAAAGCTGCACGGAAGGTGTTACGTGAGGATGAGCGTGATGCAAAAGGCGGTAGCTGTCTAAAGGAGGGGCTGAGGTTACGGCGTCCATATCCTCCGAATGTTTTCAGTTGCCATGGCAGGTATGGCGGAGCTGGTTCGGGCTCAGCTTCCGGCTCAGGTTCTGGCTCGGCTTCCGGTTCCGGTTCTGGTTCTGGCTCGGGTTCCGGCTCTGGTTCTGGAGCTGGTGGAGCCGGTGCCGCTGCTACTGGTCCTGTGTTGTACATCGCGGCCAATTGAATTGGGACAAAAGCCGGCAGAGATACGGTCACGGGAACACCGGGTGGAGGACCTGGAGCGGGTTCAGGTTCCGGCTCTGGTTCTGGTTCCGGCTCGGGTTCCGGCTCTGGTTCTGGTTCTGGCTCGGGTTCCGGCTCTGGTTCTGGTTCTGGAGCGGTTACCTCTTTAAAAGCTTGAAGCAAAGCTATGAGTTCTTCTTTGGATAAACCCGGCCCATGCGAGGGCGTGGGCAGTGGGTGAATTCCGATTCCATTCCAACCCCCGCCGTAGAGCGAACGCTGTGGACGGTCAAAGTGTTGAACAGGAGGTAAACCGTACGGAGTGCGTTCCTGTTGCTGCTGTTGTGGCTGCGGCTGCGGCTGGTGGGAGAGTTGCTGTTGTTGCTGCTGCTGTTGTTGGGGCTGCGATTGGATTTGTGGCTCACGCGCCTGTGTTTCCGGTTGCTCTGCATCCTGTTCTATTCTCTGCAACTGTGGAAACTGTTGAAGCTGATACTGCGATTGCGGCTGGTTGGAGGGCAGAAAAGACGTGTAGAAAAACTGCGCTCCTGTGCAGCTGAAGAGAGCGCAGAAGCAGCTCAGCAACGGCAGCAAGCACACTGAAATTTTCATTCTCATATCTGAACGTTCAAAAGTTATGAAACGTCTTGAAAAAGCAAAAATCTCTTATCCTGTATCCTTGTAAATGCCTGCCTGTCAGTCAATTGATTGGATTTAATTTAATTGATTTTCAATTAAGCTTGATGCTCTGTCAACCGTTTCAATTGTTAGTCAATCACTTAGTCCATGCTTCAATTGTTGGCTTCAAGGTTTTTATAGCGTTGCGTGGTCATAACCAGGAGTTAGAGGCTGAGACTTGAAGGCCTGCAGGCTGCCAACTGAATCGCCTCGTTGTTAATCCAAATGCGAAACTTTGCTCACTTCCTCATCTCGTATGCGGAATGCTTTTTGAGAAAGCAACAAGCAAGTGACCAGCACGGGTTGCCATTGAAGGCCACGGAAACTAGTCAATCTGAAACACTAAAACTGGGTTTCACTATGACTTAATTGAACAAATGTTGAACATATTATGGACACAGATACGTATTGTTGTTGTTATTATTTGTAAGCAACATCGCATAAGTTAAGACGATTTGTTACATTATATTGTGTTGTGTTATGATGGTTACATTATGTTGTTTCGTGTTATGGTATTTTTAAATGCAAGCACCATCAGCGAAGGACAGCGCTTTAATTTAGAGTAATCGACATTGTTTGGTAGCAAATTTGGAATTATAAGGTGCTGCTGGTATCGCGTTAAATTCCAAAGACAACCACAGCAACAACAAAAACAGTGAACAGTGATTTTTATTTTTATATTTCATAGTTGCGAGTGTTTCGTATTCGCAACACTGAATGTGTTTAAATGAAACATTCTTCAAATGAAAGCGACACGAATTTTTAAAAAGACATTTTAAAGCCACTTTTATTAAGTTTTTATTAAGTTTGTCCCTTCCTTTATCGATTTCATCCTATGATAGAAAATCCTTGATAGAAAACCCTTGATAGAAAACGAATAGATATACGAGTACGTGTGGGTTGGATTAATAATTAATAATAATAAAGTATTTATTATTAAGGATTATCGACAATGAAGGAAATAGAGCATTAATCACATTCCTGAAATTTAAATTTAGTTTTATTCTCTTAATTCCAATGGAAATGTTAATTATTATTTAATAGTTTTATTATACTTAATGATTCAATGTTAATGCAGAAGGTAAGTTGAAGAGAGGTTTTGGACAAATGAACCTTTGCTTTGATTAAGGGACAATTTTTGACCCATCTAACAAAGCATGGAAGTAAGCCAATTAATTCTCAACCATCTACCTTAAATTGTAAATGGGCGAAATCCACCCAGATTTACTTTACTTACAGTAAGAATAAAAGACCACTCTTGGATTTCGATGAGAAACTGATTTTATTTTCACCAAACTTGCTCTTAAATACTCATGCTCCAAGTCTTATCTTTAGTTAGCCTATAAAAGGTAACATATTCAATCCTTATCGTAGCATGGGAAAACTAGATCCTAATTTTGAAACCATGTCCATAAAAAGTGTGGAATAAAAACTTCTATTCAGTGTGGATTAAGAATTAAGATAGAATTTGGAAGAAAATAAAGATATGGTTGCTGAATAAAAATCGATTGTTAACATTTATAAACATTCTTTTGACTTCTCTGAACCTTGCTCATCCATTCGCCCATCCTATTCTCAGTAGACAATCGAAAAAACATCTGTAATTTCAAATAAATCGGACCTGGATATCCTTTGTTCATTACAATGCACTTCACTACTCTTTCTCTATGTAATTTGAAGAATAAAATAAGAAGATTTTTTTGAAATTAAGGGCCAGATTTTCAATGAACGATCGACGTGATTCTCCGTGACTTTGCTTTGTTATTATAACGAAAAGAACAACAAACACATAGTAGAGATATCGACAACGAGAAAATAACAAAGCAGAGTCACGGAGAATCACGTCGATCGTTCATTGAAAATCTGGCCCTAAGACTTATATTCAGAATTTCTTATTTAATCGTAATTGTAGCTTTTCTTATGTACCTACCTGGGCATAATTCTTTTATCTGTCTAAAAGTTCAGACATTTTATAAACAACGATTAGATAAAGCCATGTGTAATAGAAAATACAACCATCTCGAAGATTAACTCAACAAGCGACTAACTAAATTGGGTTAAACGAGAGTGAATCTAAAAATAGCAAAATGCGAGTACTCTCACGATTAACGGAAGCCAGTAACAGCCGTTGTGCCTTATTGAGCGCTCCACACTCCCAACCTGAAAAGAGTGGTACGGATAGTTATCCGGTGCCAGGTGTCGGCGAATAAGGCCATCAACGTCATCATCACCAGCCTTTTTAGCAGCGTCGATGCAATCCAACTTCAGGTGTACTTTCAATCAACAACAACGACATCAACATCATAAACAGTAACAAATTGTGTACAGAAACATTTTAATATTTATTTCATTCTTAAAGCATACTTTAACACCTGCCTGGAGACCGATTTGGTTTGATTTGGTTCCATTTGGTCGGTCATTGATTGGCAGCATTGCTGTAGCCAGTCTTTCTTCAACTGACAACGTGTTAAAATCTCAAAATATGCTGGCTTAAGTAAAACATAAAACAGGTCGAGGCATTCAATACGTGTTTGGTTCCTCCAACCATGGTGCTCCAGCACCGAGCAACATTTCGTTGTTGTAACTTTTTACGTCGTTACTCTTTTTTACAGGTTTGTATTTTATAACTTGTGCATTCTTTACACTTAAATACAAAATTTTGTTTCATGTTTTTTTAATTAAATTAAAAGATGTTATTTTCCAATAAAGAAGATTAAAACGTTTTTCGCATTCTAATCTTCACCGCAGTTCCAAAGATTCTGATCCTCGTGAAATTGTATTAACACCAGCTCGTAGGTAACGATTGTTCCAGCGATCTGTTTACAGAATAAAGAGATCTTTTATTCTATTGCCGGAAAATACCAGGAATTCAACACTAAGAAACTCACCGCCAGCACCAGCTTCCGAGTGACGCTGAAATATTTGAGACCCGTCAAAGTCACGCTGTCTGTAGCAACCTCGCTGGCAAACCGCTCCACTTCGATGTAGTACCCATCTTTGGGCACAAACTGAAGCGGCAACAGGGGATCACGTGCACGATCGTTGACCTCCGATAGAAAAAGCGAGACAGCCAAAGTGCGAGCGAGCAAAAACATTAGCGAGAAATAAAAATACACTCCATGAGCAACCGATGGCATTTTACTTGAGGGGTAAGAAAACAAGGAAGAATAGAAGAAGTAGACGAAGTAGACGAAGTAAAGTTATTTGAAAAAAATTGTGGTCAATTTAGTTATTAAATTAAAAAATAAAGAAAAGAGGCGGACGTTTTGACTTAAGATTGGAACATTGGTTGTTTTTTATTTGACTGATTCCTTGATTCGATTGACTCTCAACTTACTTAATACTTCGCAATAATTGTATACACACAAAGTACAAATTGTTGGCAAACGACAGCATCGTGATGGCGGAAATCGCGTCGTCGACCTCCTCAACCAGCTCGCATACTCTGCGATACTGATAACGTGTTGTTACCCAGAAGCGCTCTGGCATGCACTGTACTAGGACAGAACTTATTAAACTACACTTAAAGGTCAACTAAAGAGTTCCCTAAAAGTTTACCTGCCCCTGCACACTCTTTATGTTGCATTGTATCTGGTTGTAGAGTGACGACAGTCCGATGCCCATGATCATTACGAAGATATCCATGTAACTCCAGCCGAAAGTCATCAGAATATTTTGTATCTTTCCCAACCAAGCCAACCAGGTTGAGTATTCGAAGACGTAGAAAAGCTGCGGCACGACGGCGACGAAATACGCCTCAATTGGATCCTTGCGCGCAGGACAATAGTTGGCAAAGTGAATGGCTGAGATGGTGCTGAGCAGATGTTCCGCTGGTAAAAGAAGAAGATGAGATGAACATAGGGGGACAAAGTTGAAGAGATGGGAGATGGAGGATCCCACCAGGAGGTGGAGAAGAAGGATGGACTGTTCGAGGGTAGGGTAGTTGGAAAGATGACAGTTGAATAAAAAAAGATGGATGGAGGATTGGAGATTTCGACGTTTAACGGATTGAAGGATTGGAACAATGGCTCTCTCACTCAACTCAGCGACAACATGATAAGCACAAAGGTAACTCTTCGGATTTTTTGAGGAAGCTCTTCGCGTTGACGCCATGTCGTGTGCGGCGGGAGTTTCTTCTCCACTTCGGCCCAGTTACGCATCAACTGAGGCCACTTTGAAGCCAGGCGTAAAAAACCAATAGAGGCCAACAGTATGGAGAAGTGGAATATCAGTGGTTCTGAAGGAGGAGAAGAGGAAAAAATATATTTTCAAGTTCAAAAGCCCTTATTTTCATTTCTCTCAAGCTCGTTTTCACTCTCTCTCTCTCTCTCTCTCTCTCTCTCTCTTTTTCACTCTCCCTCACTCCCTGTCCCTCCCTCTCTTCTCAACTTACCGATATTTCGAACATCCGGTTTATTGTGAATCACCATATTAAAGGTGAGTCCCGTATCCGCAATAGTGGTGCACATGTAGAGCAAACAATACCAGGTCCGGAAGCTACGCCAACTGAAGGAGAGGCCGCGTGCGGTTTTCGCTCTGATGCCGCGCACCGGCATGAGACAGAAAAATTGCGCCATCACCAGCACTTAAGAAGAGGAGAGAGAGAGGGAAGAAGAGAAGAGAAAAGAAAATCAGACAACACTAAAAAGCAATGAAAAAGAAGTCGCTCCTCGTGGCCTCGTGTCTGGAGCGCGATAAATATCGAGGATGCTAGCGCCACCTCAACATCACCTTCACTCAACATCCAACAAAACTTCGGTCCACATTAAAAATCACTTAAACCACACTTAAGTCAGCACATAACGGAAATCCTGTCATGTCTCATCCACTTACACATATCTCGCTCTCTTTCTCTGCTTCTCTCTCTCTCTACTATTCTCTGGCGATGCTCAATCGCCCTCAGCCACAAATAAATCACATGGAAATAAAACAAAAACCCTTAGATGCCAGTCATCCATTCTCGCCTCTTGACAGAGCATCCTGTCCTAAGAGGACAATCCGTCAAGCATAAAAAGGAGCATAAAAGAAGAGTATACAAAATGTTAAGCTTACCCGGCCCAACAGCTTCCAGAAAAGTGCCGTTATACAGAAAATCTTTTCGAGTCGCTTTCCGCAGGATTCGCACTCGGTCTAAAACAACAATAAACAAAATGAAGAGATACAAAAATGTCACAGATCAAAAAGGAGTAAAGTAATGGAGGAAAAAGTAGTAAAAAGCTTCGGAACTTCTGTAAAAACAAAAAAAAAACTGAAGCAAAAATGTATAAAGTTCAGAAAAAGTTATGATTTAAATAGCGCCGTAAAGTATATGATTTGGTAAACATTAAGGATTGCTAAATCAGGGTTGTACAGGGTTTTGTTGCTGTGATTATTTATTATTTGGCATTGTTTTTCAATTCCGTTAGGTCAGACTTAACCTCAGCTTTACGGGGCTTAACTAAAAACTAAGGTTTCACTTACGAGCACCGAAACAACGACGATTGTCGGTGGCGGCTGCTATCATAGGGCAGCGTTGGTATTCCTGGTCGATTAAATGACGTTTCCTGAACGGATGATGTTAACGATAGCGGTTGATGAAGGTCGGAAAAAGTATAATAAATATAGTATTAAATTTTTATTTAATTTTTGTATACTCGCAAAACCTTATTTCCATGAGAAGGAGAGAGAATGGAATCAGGAGAGACAGCAGAAGAGAAGGTAAAACAGAGAGAGAGGGTGTGAGCACAGGAGAGACAGAAGAAGGGGAGGGAAATTAGAGAGAGCGTTTTTTTGATTTCTTCGACATCACTTTTAAACCCATCTCTCTCACTGTTTTGTCCACTCGTAATTTGAAAAGCTTGGAAACTTAAAAGCCTTTGAAAAAATCCTTAAAAGAACCGACCAAAATTTGAAAATTTTTTTCTGATATTTTCGAACGTTTTCAAAGCCAAAGGCGAAGACTCTGTGTATAGATTAATCCAAAGTTTTGCAGTTTTTTGCTCTGTTACTAGCCAATGGTTAAAAAATAGACGACTATTTTTACATATCGTTCTCAGTCTCTCTCTCTCTCTCTCTCTCTCTCTCTCTCTCTCTCTCGTCACTAGCAATTCACTTTTTTCTTCTCCTTCTTCTATATTTTTTAGTACTTGTATTTCTTCTTTTCCTTTTTTTATCTTCTTACCTTTTAATGTGCTTAAGTTTTTTTTGCACGTTTTTTAAGGTAAGCACATTTTTAAATTTATTTATGACACCGTTATTTCTACGATGTTTTGTCAACATTTCTTGAAACTAATGAAAGCTGCTATCACTAAAAAAGTTCTCTCTTCAAACGTTTTAATAAAAATCACGAGAATAAGCAATAATAACAATTTGCAAAAATACAGTTATTAAACACTTAACACTGAAATATCACATTTGCCGAAGAAGACCAAGAAAATTCTTCTTCGATATTTTTGTTGTGTAAGTTTTACGCTCTTGAAAATGACAACACTTGGAATTCTTTTTCTTGAGCGTTGTTGCTTTCTTGTTTTAGGCTTTGTTGTCTGACAGAATGTCTTTTTTGTTGTTGCTTTTGTTGTTTACTTATTAACTAAACTCTTGCTGCTGCTGCTGCTGCTGTTCCTGTTGCTGTTGCTGTTCGTTTCATCTTCCGTTGTTGCTGCTGCAACAAAGTTTTTGCTTCTAATAAAAAGAATTTATATTTAGTTCAAGGAACTAAGTGTCGACTAACTAATCTCGACATTAACGTACATTGTAACTATCGCAGTATATTTATCATAATTTAAACTTGTTCTTTTGTTTCCTTTTTACTTACTTTGAAATTAATGTTGATGAGTTTTTAATTAACTCGTGAGATCTGATTAAAAGAATTAATGAATCACTCAATGAATGTCTACAATTATACAATCATACTTTTCCAAGGTTCATTTTAATGATCTACACTTTAAAAATGGTGATTATTTCGAATTTAAATTATTATTATTTATTGTATTCTCATATATTATATTATAATTATGTTTTCTAAATACATATATATTTTGAATAGATTTATACAGATTTTAGAATCTCTTTATTATCATTTATTTATTGACTCTTTAGTAAGTGTTATGAATGAATTCTGAGTGGCTTCCAAGTCTTATTATTAAAAATCTTCACTCATTTCTTCACATTTCTTCGCATTTCTTCATTTCGACATCTTCGTGGAATTGTATGAGAACTAATTCATAAGTCACGATAGTGCCAGCAACCTAGAAATGAGTAGAAGAAAGAGAGAAAGAGAGAGAGAGAGAGAGAGAGAGAGAGACGGAGAGAAACCACAACAGATTATTAATAAGTAAGAAATACAAAAATACTTCAGCTTAATATTCGCAACTATCTTAATTGCAATGCGGCGCAAAATATCGAAATTTAGTGTTTAATTTTATCGTTCTAAATACGAAAACTCTTCTTTTGACCGACAATTGAACGACTCAACTTACACTCAAAATCAATTTCCTTGTCAAATGAAAAAATTTCATTCCACTCAAAGCCACGAAATCACTGTTGATTTCTTCCGAGAACCGTTTCACTTCGGGACACCAGGATTCCTTGGGGACGCACCGCAGGATGCGCAGCGGTTTCCTGGACTCGTCGTTCACATCTGCTGTGTAGAGTGAGACAGCCATCGCTCGTCCGAAGAGGAAGAGGAGCGAGTAATAAAAGTAGACAGTGTGTACCACAGACGGCCTATTACTAAATAGAATAAAGAAAAAATAAATAACTTCGACATATTTTAGAAGTTTGAGTAACCACAAATATAAACTCCTGATATACTGATGAGATTTATGATACTGATAAGATTAGTGGGCTGACCACGCCTGTTTTTGGAAGTATATTATAATCTGAGACCATGGACTCGGGAATCAAATTTCAGTCCTGTATCTGGAAGTCTGTCTTGTATCTTAATCGTTATCGTTTGGACAGTTTTGTATAGTTTTTCGTTATTTTTATGATAAATATATTTTACTGATGAACATAATTATTAATTAATAAGTGAAAAAATATACTTTTTTATGAATTCATATTACAACATCGATTGTACAATATATACATAAATATTTCTCGTTATAATTCGACCATAATGTCACTCACTCACTTTAAACTCTTCAAGAGTTGCACACAAATAAAATATAAATTATTCGAGTAGGAAATCATCGTGATGATTGAAATAGCGTTGTCCATATTCTCACAGAGTATGCACAGATTTCGATATTGAATTCGCCGCTCAGACCAGAAAGCTTCAGGCATTTGCTGTGGAATGGAAAAAAGTGGGGAAAAATCATCTGCTTCTCTCACTCCCCCTTTCAACCGTGGACCATACCATGCCTTTGAATTTCAACAGGTTATCGTTAAGTTGTCTGAATTTCGAGGAAAGTCCGATACTTATGGTAATCACAAAGACATCCATATACGTCCAGATGAATGTGCAGATGATATTCTCGACTTTGCCCGCCAAAGCCAGCCAGCTGGAGTAGGGCAAAACGATAAACAAGTTAGCCTTATCGATGAGAAAGTAGTCCTTGAAAGGATCTCCGCTGTGAGAACAAGTTCTTGAGTATATAATGTTCGAGATAATAAAACAGAGATGCTCGCCTATGAAAGAGAGAGAGAGAGAAGAGGCACTAAAAAACAACAAATTAACAAATTATATATACAAACTATATATGTACAATAGTAACTACAATATAACAACACATTTGTAGTTCTTTAAAAAGTTAGTTAGAATGTATGTATGTGGTCTAAACTGTACCCAATGAAACCATCATCGCCACGAGTGCCACCATTTTGATTCTGTAGGCCATTCGTCGTTTCGCCGCTTGAGATTGATACGGCGGCAGTGCGTTTTCCGTCTCGTGCCACTTCATCATTAGACCGGGCCATTTCCGTGCCAAGTTCAAAGCTCCAATGCAGGCAACGAAACTGGAGCCACTAAATATCACGGGCTCTATTAAAAGAGAAGTCGTATAATGGTTCCTCTTATGAGTTATGCCTGTTCTCTTACCGAGGTTATTGAAGGTGATTGCACTGGTGAACAGTCTGTTCACTGTGAAAGCCAAATCGATGAAAATTGCTACTATACACAAGAGAGTGTAGCAGGTGCGTAGATTCGACCACGAGAATGACAGCTGACTGGGATGTTTTGAGGAGACACCCTTCACGGGCATAAACGAAAAAAATTCCGCCACCAGAAACACTGGAAATATGCAATATTTTACGGTAATTAATTAGCTTCATTGAATAAATAATTTCATTATCATTTCAATATTTTCAATAAAAACTTCACTTAAAAGACTCAAGCAAAAAATATATGAAAACAACAAGCTGCTAATTAATGCAATAAAATATCTGTCCATTTGATAGATGAAATTTATTCAACGAATGCCAGTGATACGGTCAAAATTATCTCGAATTATGTATATACACACGAATTACGTGTGCGAATATTAAAATATAATATTATAATAACAGAATATCAATGTAAAAATTAATGGCAAATTAAAGTGTTGAAGAATTAATACTGATATCAATTAACAAGGATTACTTTAATTTTTATAGGTACTATTTTAATACAATAAATACTACAAAATATAAACAGGAAATAAATAAATATAATCAGGAAATTATACTTATATTATAATAAATAAATATAAGTATTGTTGTGCAGTATTTCTGATGTTTTACTCGTAATCTTCGTGAAGCTGGTGTTAATTATTTGGATTTCAATTACTTTCTGTCGTTATTTGATATTTTTAATTAAAATCTTATACTTAAACACACACAAATTCATACAATTCATGTATCGCGTATGTTTAGTAAATATTTGACTTCATATTCTGTTCTTCATACATCCCCCCCCCCCCCCTGCCCTCCCTTAACTCACCTGAAGCCACCGCCTCATGGAAAGTGCCGTCATACACGAAGTTCTCTTTGGTGGCTTTTCTTAGAATCTCTGCGGCGAAATGGCAGTGAAAGCGGAGGGAAAAGCAGTAAATTAATTTATTCGCATTGAAGTTGCATCGCACAAAATGTACAACAGAACGACATAACAACAACAACAACAACAACAACAAACACCAACAACGATAGAACATGACTCACTTGGCTGTTCTTCGCTGTTCCTCTGTGGCTCCACCTGAGTGAAATGTTTGCGTGTCCCCCATACTCCTGCCTGTGCTCTTCTAACCCGATCCGTGACTACTGCTTGTGCATCACTCTTGATTCTTAAATTAATTAAAACAACACAAAAGATTATACCATCACCGAATCATCACCGTTACCATGAGCATACTTTTTATTATTAAATAATTCGGTGTTTGAAAATTTTCTGAGTCGTTGAAATTTCCAATCAATTTTCGGAACAAATTTCATTCTCTCTTGCTTTTTATTCTATATTTTCATATTATATTCTATTTCATTATTCCTCATTAATTTAAATTTTATTTTTTTTTCAATTTTAGTTTATAGCTGTTTAGTGCTTGAAACTTGCTAATGACTTGGTTCTCGTTTTTGCACCACATTCACTAAGCACTCCACTGACGCTGTGTTGCCACTTTAATGCGGCGCTCTTAATTCGCCGCACCTGTCGCTGGTGCCGACGTTCACGCTGATGCCGACGCCAGCTGAACGCCATTTTGTGCAAATTATTGTGGGTTTTTAATTATTCATTACCGTGTTTACCCGCGTTATTTTGTTTTCACTCGGTTCAAAGCGTTAATTAGCATCCATGCTCCGTGCGTTCGTATCCACACCAAAGACAAAAACAACAATAACAACAACAACGCTGACTTAAACTAAAATCACTACAGTTGGTATTTTGAAACAGTTTTTGTTGGTCTTTAAACAAGAGAAAATCTCATCAAAAATTGGTTTTTAGAATTGTTTCTTAACAGACTTCACCAAATGTTAATAGATTTAATAGGTAATGCATAGATAATGTATAGTAACTAAGCGAGTTTTATACCTTAAATGGTAGAAATACACCGCTTCAGAGTCACCTACTAATTACATGGTCCCAAGAAAGGTGATAGGAATGGAGGTCCCAAGATATCACAAGGAAGTCACAAGAGAAAGTAGCACGCTCCTTCTAATCTCAACCCAATCAAACCCAATCAAGCTTTTCAAATAACAAACAATTTGATTGTTCTTTGGATACGATTTCAATTGTTTATTTATAAGTTGCTCTTTTATTAATAAACCTTTTAATACATTTCATGCTACGAGATGTTGTTCATATATTTACGTATATGTATTTTATACATAAAATTCGAATACTTTGAGTATTAATACACTTGAAAATTTCCATTCCAATATTATTTCATTATTTGTTGTGATCATTTAATGAAGCAGAAAAACATCAATTAAAGTTTAGAGCGTTTCGAAGGCAATTTCAATTGTTCATGTGATGTGCAACAGCATCAGTATTGAAAATATTTAAATCGAGAATTTAATTGTATTTCCAGCACATTCGTTTGTATTTCAAGCATGTGCATCTGTGTTTGAGTATGTATATTTATACATTTATTTGCAATATACTCGTAACCTAGCAATTATTTAGGAATAAACTAGAGTGAAAAATGTACACTACAACTACAACAAGAACAACAAAAACAACAACAACAACAAAGCGAACAACAATTAAATCTTCTATTAGTTTTCATAGCAATCATTGATTTTATCTTGTTTATTGAATTGCAGCAGAACCAATTCGTAGGTCACAATTGTCCCAGCGACCTGAAAGAGGAATCAGACAAACAACAACAATCATCATCATCATCATTTTCATTTATCATCATTTTAGTTTGGATCTTCACAATTCTGTTGTTCTTTCCAACTCATCACTCAAGCTTACCGTCAGCACCGAACTTCTGGTCAGATGGAAAAACTTCATCCCCGATAGAGCCACAGTATCTGTGGCCACCTCTTCCGAGAACCGTTTAAGCTGTAATTGAAAACCAAATTAAAAATAAAATAATCAAAAATAAACGAAATGAAGTGAACGACACAAAAACTAAGCGAAGGATGAAATTCTATATGAATGTAGGATAAAAGCAAATCAATCTAGTGAGAAATAGGATTGGATAACAGGATGAAAGTGTAAACTAAGTAAGTATTCAATAACAAAGGCATTGATGATAAGGATATTGATAAAGTTGATGATGGTGATCAACATCACCATTCATTCTTTTACCTCTCGACACCAATATTCTGGGGATATACTGCGAAAAACGATCAACGGGCGTTTGGATTCTTCGTTGATGTCAGCCGTGTAGAGCGATAAAACCAAAGTCCGTCCCAGAAGAAAGATCAAAGAGAACCAGAAGTACAGGGTATGTGTAAAGGACGGTTTTTTCCTATATTTCCACAAAAAGACGACAAAAAATAGAACAAATACCCTGATTTGATTTTCCATCTATTTAACAATCCATCGATAAGAGTCTCTCTACTCACTGTAAGCTTTTGAGTAACTTGCCGCAGATGAAATACAAATTATTGGCAAAACACAAAAGAGTAATCGATGATATTGCATCGTCAACAGCGTCGCACAGTTTACAGAGATTTCGATAATTGACCCGGTTGTCTATCCAGAACTGTTCCGTAGTTGGCTAAAGAAACCGAAGAGAAAAGGGAAGAGATAAACAGTCGTAGAAGAGATCGAATGGAAATCATGTGCATAGTTAAGGGGACTGCAAGACCTACTCTCTTCACCGCGCTTAACATATGATTGTTCAGTTGACGAAATCGTGCTGACAGCGCCACGCTGATGGTCATCACAAAAATGTCATTGAAGTTCCAGGCGAACGTGGACAACACGTTCAGCACCTTGCCAAGGATGCCCACCCACGTGGAGTACTCGAAAAAGTAGAAAAACTGGATGAAGTTGGAAAACAAGTAGCTGTCGATGGGGTTGTTCGGGAAGGCAGGACAAGCGTTCGCATAGTAAATCAGCGATAACATGCTAAGCAGGTGTTCCACTGCAAGAGGAAAGAGAAGAAAGAAATTTTGCGATGAAGTTGTACATCGTAATTCACATCCGTTTCCCTCCCTCCTCATCTCTTCTCATCGCTTCTTTCCGTCATTCATGGGAACTCACTGAGTGAACACATTGTTGCCACAAGGGTAATCATTTTGATGCGTTGAGCCAACCAACCCTTCTGGAGCTGTGCTCTGAGCGGCGGCAACTTACGCTCCACATCCTCCCAGTACACCAGCAGAGCGGGCCATTTGCGCGACAAGTTAAAGAAGCCGATGGCAATGAAGAATATCGAGCTATTGAAGACCATGGTTTCTGAAATCAACAGAGAGAAAGAGAGAGAGAGAGAGAGAGAGACAGACAGACAGAGTGCAGAGAGAAAAAGAGAGAAAGATGAAAGCGTTGTAGATGACAGCAAAATTCAAATTAAAATGTCAATCGTTCTCACCTGCCTCATCGAAGCTGAATTTTCCACTCAGAGCGTAACTCACCGAGAAACCGCAACAGATCCCGAAGGACACGATAACCAGCAGCGAGTAAAGAGTTCGAAGATGGTGCCACGAGAACGAAAGCTGTTCAGCGGACTTCGCGGTGACACCGCGGATGGGCATCAATGAGAAAACCTGCGCCATCACCAGCACTGAAAAGAAGCAGGAGACAAGAGACAAATTTTTGGGAAAGCCTCAGAATGAATTGAGTGAGTGCCATGACATGAATACGGTTATAAGCGATAATCTGAATATTATAATTGGTGATATATTTCGATACCACGATTACCACGCCTCACCTGGACTTATCGCCTCCTGAAAAGAGCCAGAATATTCGTAATCCTTCTTAGTTCCACGGCGAAATAATACATGTTTTACTTTAAGAGAAAATAATGATGCTAAATGATTTAAATTTAAACATAAAATAGAACATTCTCCATTCACTCCTTCCTCATCCTTCTCTTCACCTTCGCCCTTTCCGACTTCAATGCTCAAAACTCTTACCTGGTAAAAATCGTCTCCAATCTTTTCTCTTGTTGATTACTTTTGCACTTTTAATAACTCTCACTGCACTCAACCTAAACATTCAAATGTATCACATAATTAAAGCAAATACATCAAAAATAATTATAGTTTTATTAAAGTAAATGAACGGTCAATTCAAATCTATCAAAAACGTACTCGCTAGCAATTTTTTTCTGTTGAAATATTTTGGTCTTTCGCATACGCAGCGTCTGTCGTGTATTTAAACTGCTTATCAATTTCATGGCGTAAAGGAGACTTTAAAGTGCCCTAAAGTATGCAACAAATAGTAGTGAAAGCTGGTTGTGTTTGCTTTGTGCCTGCTGCCTCTCTGATTGTTCACTAAAAAAGGGACAACCAAGGAAATGACATGGTGCACCAGTGTGTCGGTGAGGTTGTTGTTGGTGTTGTTTTATTTTTCCCTTTCCCTTAATTTGAATATATTTATATATATTCAAATGTCTGTATATGGTACATATTCTATCTAATCTATTTCGTTGTTTTTATTATTGGTCTGGCTTAAGTGTTGCCCTTTGTGCATGTCTACAAAAATTACTACTGCTGCTGTTGTTGTTGTTGTTAGAATTGATTTATTCATGGGTCAGTGATGTCAGGCGTAGACAACTACTCACCCCTACCCACTAACTAACAGCAAAACAACAATGAAATTACACCGAAAAATGTGAATATGCAAAATAGACGAACAACAGTGAAGTAGAAGAAATAGAAGAACGCGAAGAAGACGAAGAAGAATACGATGCTGAATGATAGAGCCATGAAATCCACAAAAGTCACGAATTTACTATTTCCTGGAAAAAATACAACGGAATTCATTATTTATTTGTGCTGTATAAAATACATCGGATATATCGGCAAACGAACAACAACATTGTTATCAATATTTTAATATTGTCAGCCACAAGAAAAACATAAACAATGCAATTATTAATAACACAAATAAAAGCAGATTGACACAAAAAGATTACATCAAAGAGAAGTTACGACATGAAACAGAGAAAAAAAATGTAAATTTTAACTTAATTTCATGTACAGTACGTGGTACCGTATACATATTGAAAAACATGTATTATTTATTTTTTCTTTTACTTGTATATATATCACACTTTTATTTTGACCGCATTGAACAACACTTTAAAATGCTTTAAAGGGTTAAAATGCATTTTCGGAGTGTTCAAAGCTGTACGTAAGAACGACTGATTGGAAAAAGCTACAAAAACTAAACAAACACTCGAAAATTATTGGGTTTTAATTACCAAATAACGCATTAATAATTCCATCCCCAAAAGTTTTCATTTTTAATATTTATTACACAATCCAAACACAGTTTTTCTGGTTTGTCCGTCTTCCTTCCCTTCACTTCCCTTTACAATCCTTTTCATCTCCTTCAAGCCTTCAAAAACTATGACAGATAATAATGAAAGTTTAAAATTCACAAAAGCCATGTGTTTATCGTATGTTGTTTTTGTATTACTGCCATTTATTATATTCCATAAAATAATTTTTCATTTATTAATTAAGCGTGCTATTTCTCAGCACTATTTGGCAACACTACTATTAGTCTCGCTTATATGAATCCGGTCCATATCTCCCTCTCTCTCAATCTCTCTTCAGTTAGTAATGCGTATTATTATTGGGCAGAATTAATTAAAATTAGTTAAATAAATAAATATTAGTTAAATAAATAAATAAATAAATAAATTAAAGTAAAATAACCACAGTAAATAAAAAATGCAACTCACAACTTTTCAATTTAATTAACAACAAACTAAAACAACAACACGTTAGATGAATACAATAAAAAACTTGTAAAAAGTTTTCAATTTTATGAACAACTCAAACAAGTTACCGTCATTTAACACACACACACACACACGCACACACACATACAGACTCACACACATACACACAGGCAAACTCATACAGACTTATGATGGTTCTAAAGCGAAATCAAACCCTGCTGGCAACAAGTTCATTCATTTGGGGGCTTCACATTTGCGATATTCGGAATTTATCACACTTTCTGTCTCCTTCGCAATTCCTGAGGACAGAAAACAAAATCTTCTAATTAAATTTAATGATCAATTGAAAGCGACTCCGTCAACGACTCAAATTACTTCAAACCTGAGTTGAATGCTATTTATTTAAAAATCATAAGGTTCAAATGATGGAAACTTAATGAAACTACTAGAAGAACGAATGAGTTTCTAGTATTTCAATATTATTACAACTATAAAAAATAATATGTTATTTATTAGTGATGAATACATTAATCAGTAATGGCGTAAGGTTTAAGAATATTAAACCTATATTATACATATATCCAAATTATCTATAAATAGCAGATGTAGAAACAGAAGAAAAGAGTTGAAGAACAGAAGAATTCAATCAGTTTTGTTTAAACTACACTGATTCGTAGAATTATCGGAAACTTCTTTGACTTGATCGATTAGAACCAACTCGTAGGTGACGATTTTGGCAGCCATCTGAAAGACACGACACGAGTCACGGTTGTCATAGATAGTAAGAGAGGGTGAAGGAGGGCAGAGAGCGAGAGAGAGAGAGAGAGAAAGAGTGGATAAAAGATGTCACAGTTAATAAGAAATCGAGTGATGCAGTGAAAAGAGATGGGTATAGGAGAGGAGAGGAAGGGGGAGGAGGAACAGAGGAGGACAGAGCGAGAAAAGCAAGGATACATCAACAATACTCACAGCGAAAATCAGGCGACGCGTTACAAAGAAAAACTGTCTGCCGGAAAGCGCAATCATATCCGATGTGATAATTTCATTGAAGCGCTGGAGCTGTATAACAGAATGGAAGAAAAAACTTCAACAAACCGCAAATCGTTACAGTGTACACATCAGTGATGCTACTTCATCATGGTACACATGTTGCCTTACTCACATAATATGCATGTATGTGTGTACAACAAGCTTAAGATCGCATACAAACCTCGAGGCACCAGTGCGATGTTGGTATCTCATAAACAGCCGATAAAATGTTCTCAGCCGCCTCGTGTATCGAGGAGGCGACGAACATCATGGTCAGGATACGCGTCAGGACGAATATTAATGAACACCAAAAATAAATCTCATTCATGAAGTTAGATTGCGGCCTTAAAGAGGGAAGAGTAGAAGTCGAAGTAGCGAATGAATTGAATTTCGGAAAAACTTATTAAACCAAAAGTCACTTTGTGGTGGTTCATAATTTAATGAAAATGCATCAAGTTTAAAAAATATTTCAAACAACTCACATGAATCCGTTATAAACTTGCATACAGATAAAGTATAAATTGTGTGAGCAGGACAGCAATATGAGGCCGGCTAACTTTTGATCCATCTCTTGCAGCAAATCGATGAGAGCCATTAAATCTTTACGCATAACGGCCCAAAATTCGTTGGGCATTCGCTGAAAAATACAAAATAAAAAATAAAATATATACGTAGAAGTTAAAGAATCGAAACTTGACAAGTAACGTGACACTCTTTCCTTTCGTTTGCCCTTGAAAACTCACCTCGTTTATGTGTCGTTTAATTCTCCAAAGCATTTGCTTGAAACGCGTGGCCAAACCCAAGCAGACGAGCGTCAAAAAAATGTCCACAAAATTCCACGCAAATGTCATTGCAATGGTAGTCCACTTAAGAGTCCACAGAATGATTTGCATGCAGGTGGCAACCCACCAGACCCATCACGAGAATCATTGGAATGGAGTTTCAGGAATGCGAGAATGCAATACAGATTTACCAACAACGCCGAGCGAAGGAAGTGCATGAAATCGTATTTAGAATTTAATTAAATTTATTTACTATGTACTCATTGTTGTTATTCGGATGAGTGGCAGTGTTGAGCGTCAGAAATTGGAATGGATGAAGGTGACGGTGATGAGGTTGCAAGTTTGAAATGATGACGGTGTCGCCACTTACCTCGAATAACGGAATGAGCCACAAACGGAATTCGATGATGGAGAATATTTGCAGACGCTCTCGCATGAAATAGTTTTCAACGAAGCTGACAGTCAGATTGCAGTGTTGGATATGCAAATGATTGTTGTAGATGGCGCTGCTAACATATGACATATGCTCCACTTTTCTCCGGGGTAACAACACAGAGTTAGTAAATTAAAGGATTTTATGTAATGAAAATGAGAGATGACAAAAGGTGACTCTATTCCGTCATGATTTTGAATCTTTGGACTCCTCTACTGCTCGCTCCCCCAAACCCTAAAGCGGTATTGGTACCATGGAATTGTTATTGCCTTGAAAAAACTTTTGACATTCGATAAACAACAACAATATCAACGAACTCACAAGAGGATAAAGTTCGTTATTGGACAGGTAGATTGGGTGGAGTTGGGTTGGGTTGGGTTGGGTTGAGTTTGGTTTGGTTTGGTTGGGTTGGGTTGGGTTGGGTTGTGTTGGGTTGTGTTGGGTTGGGTTGAGTTGAGTCGAGTTGGGTTGCGTTGGGTTGGGTTTTGTTGGCTTGGGTTGTGTTGGGTTGTGTTGGGTTGGGTTGGGTTGGAGTTGGTTGGTTGAGTCGAGTTGGGTTCGGTTGAGAAACGGTATGCCATCCATTCCTATAACCAGCCGGATACGCCTAGACTATGAATTCTCTTTATTCTTTCCAACTCTAGCTGACACCCGCAGATAGTGTATACATATATATTATTCACATTCTATATACTCACCGATAGCACCGATGAGAAATACCACACCATATCTACGAATCCTTTGACTCAGATGTTTCGATTCTGTATTCTGATATGATTTCTGCAAAAATATAGCCTCCACTTGACGGGTGTGCTTGATCAGATGTGGCCAGTGACGGGACAACTGCAGAAATACGTTGTATGCAATCAAGCAGATGAGGCTAAAAGTGAAAGGACCTTCGCACCAAGAAGAAGGACACGAACGAAATTAGTTCTTTATTTCGTATGCAGTGTCAAAATGTGAATTACAATCAGTCTGAACTTTTGTAATGACATGCAAAAGTACATCCACATACTTTCCACCGCCTTCACTCATCATCTCACTCGCCATCTCACCTGCTGTGTACAATTTTAAACCACGCTCCATGACAACTTTGGCCGAGAGAAACAAATCGAATAATGAGTAGGAAATGAAGAAGAATGCCACCAGAGTGACCGGCGAACACCATCCAAAATACACCTGACTTACATTCGAGGTGGGCCAGACTCCATTCACCGGCAGGATACCAAAGAATCTGGACAGCACCAGAACTGTACCGTTATCCGAAAGCACACCACCACCACCACCAGCGCCGAATTTTCGATTCTCGTTACACAGATATGAATATTAATTAGCATGGAGAACAAATAAACTCACACGGTCCCAAAGCATGATGAAGTGTATTTTCCACACTGACGTCTTCATGTGGATGCAGTTTCATTTCTGAGTTCTTCCGAATTCGTTTCCTCTTGAAGGATGTCGACATCCAACTGAACACGTGAGACCAGAGAAGCTCTGTAGAAGAATGACTGAAAAATATCATGTTTCTTCATGTTGTTTTTCACACGATTGCCTGCAGGATTTCATGACTGGACAGAATCAGTCAGTTTTATTGGAGTGATTTTTTTTTTAATTTTTATTCTGCTTACTTGCTGTGTAAACGATTTGAACGGAGAGTGAACCAGATAGCGTGAGTAAATTTAATCTGAAAGCAAATCTAGAAAATATGAATTACAAACAAATACAGATGCGGGGACGAGCAGGACGACAGGAGGAAGGCCCCACTTTGATAGGCTGAAAGTACATGAATTTGATTTTGAGCTAGTTGATGACTGCCGCCGTTTAAATGTATTGCAGGTGTTTCGATGACCGATTGAGATTATACGATAACTAATTATAGTTGGTCAGGGGCTGGCTGAAGTCTCTTGAGGGTCGATTACAAACTAATGAGAACCACTTCAGATCTGTTGATGATTATCTGAGATTTTTAAAAAGGTCTTCTGAGAGTTAGGTCAGGCTGTTCTAAAGCTAATTCTAAAGAGAAGATTGTCTTCTTTGGAAGACAGCCGAACGCTACTTTAGAATCGAATGAGATTTCTCGAGAAGTACCTAGGATTTTTAGCTGCTGTGTTCAACAAACGTCTTCACTGAGTTGGTTGGGATGCGTTCAGTTCCATCAAAGACCCATGATGGGTAGGTTTTAAATAAAAAACTAAATCCTTTAAACCTAAACCCTACAGTAAGTCTTCTTTAAAGGTGTCTTTGATCAGAGTCTTTGTTCTCGGATTCAGAAAGAAGGTATGTAAAAAATCGAAAGGTGGAAAATCTCGTATTCATGGAAAGGACTACTTTAGGAAATATTTATTCTTTAGTGTTTACATTGTAGTATTATAATTATTAAACATGTGTTTTATATTCTATTTATATTTGTACATATGTAGTATTTATTTTGTATAACTGCTGGACCAAAGCTTTCCCCACCATCTTTACCAGTAGTCGTATTCCTCCTCCAGCTCGCTCAGGATCTCCTCATCGCTTATGTAGTCCATCCAGAATTCAGAGCAATAATCGGTTTTCTGTTGTATGGAACCTTTGTTAATGACATCGGTCACCATCAACTCGTAGGTGACGATGGTGCTTAACATCTGAAGAGACGGATACAAAACGATACAAAATCCGATATACTATAGAATCCGGATGGGGTAGAAGCTTACCGCTAGCATTAGTTTACGTGTCAACAAAAATAAGCCGTTACCAGAGAATGCCGTTACATCAAGTGTCAGCTGTTCGCTAAAACGCTGAATCTGAAAGCGGAAACGAAGGATTCAAAGAAATATCAATAGAAAATTCACTATCATATACTTTACTAGTTATTTAGTGGCTTTGTAGTTATTAAATAAAACTTAACTACTTTTTAGTTACTTTGTAGTTATTAAATAAAAATTAACTACTTTTAGAGTTACTCTGTTATCACTAGAAAAACAATCAGGATCAGAACTTAATTGCTAAACAATGATTCAAATAAATATCTAGATATGTACCTCCAAACTCCAAGCTTTTGACGGTACATCACGCAACGTTGACAGAATTTTTGTACTGAAATCGTTGACAGATGCGGCGATATAAAGTGTCAGCATCGCGCGAACAATGGCAAAGATGAGCGAGAACCAAAAAACGGCCACAGCCACAGTATCGACGCCAATATTTCTGATTTTGTATTATATTCAATACAATTTTTAATTATATAGAAGAATATGAAATGTTAAACAATATCATGAGAGGAGAGTATCATTAAGTGTCTGATCATCTTACTGAAAACTGTTGAAGAGTTGAAAACAAATAAAGTACATATTATTGCCGCAAGCCAAAAGAATTAAAATCGCCAGCTCTTGGTTCAATAAGCGTAACAGACTCTTTAGGGTTAGATAATGATTACGTACTTCCGTCCAGAAAATGGTTGGCATGATCTTCAAGTACACAAGAATACAAATCAACCAAATTATTTATTGAAAAAAACTGAAAGTTATTTCATAAATTAAGTAAACGAATAAAATGTTAAAAGCAATTCGTATTAACCTTTGTATGCACTGCTTTAATTCGTAAATACAACTGACGGAATCGGGTACTCAAACCGATGCTCACACAAATTATAAACGCATCCGTAAAGGATCGAGAATAAGCTAGAGTTAAGTTGGTCCACTAAAAACACGTAATTCTGATTCAGGTACAGAGCAATTTAAGTCTTTAGCTAACCTCTGCTATGGGAAGCATCCACATCTGGTACGGCAGGACAAAGGATAAATGTATTCGCTCCCTTCTAAATAGAATCTCCCAGAAGCTTATATGCAGATTGCATTGTTTTAGTTCCAAGTCACTCTTATGGAAAGAATTATACAACAGAGCCGAATGTTCCACTGAGTTGAAAATAATACAATATGTTGTATATAAAAAACCATTAATATGCCAGCCATTACTGTTCCATTGTGTGTACTTGTATATACATATATAGCAAAGCATACCCAAAGCACAGAAGAGCACCACAAATGTCAGCGTGTAAATTCTTAACTTCATATTTATATTCGCATAGAGACGATATGGAGGATGCAAGAAAATCTCCTCGACCCGGCGCCAAATCTGCATGATGCTCGGCCATCTGATGGCCAACCGCCAAAAATACAACTGCTCCAAGGAACACGCAACGAAAAGGGACAGAGTACCTGGAGTTTAGATATTAAATAATCATCATCATCGAGTACATCATCAGTTCAGATGAGGTGACCGTAGACGACTTACCTGAGGTGTGAAAATTAAGTCCTGTTGTTAATATTAGATTAATAAGAGTCCCGAATTCAAGAAGATTCGCCACGATTATGATGCCGCTGTAGAGGGTGGGCAAACTTATCCAGTTGTAACGTACTCGAGCGACATCTTGTGACAATATATTCGATACAGGAAGCAGTGCAAATATTTGAGAAATGGCTAAAACTAAAGCAGAAAAAGCTCCGAGTCAAACTTCTTAAAAAACAGAAATCATAGAAACCGAATGGAAATGTCCAGATAATATAACTAAAATTTTTAATAATCTATTTTTAAGATAAATTCAGATAATTTCAAAAAGAGGACGTCTAAAAGAATATAGTTAATAAATTACTTTTTGATATGGATTGATGAAAAGTTTGATCTTCCATCTCTCAAAACACGAGAAGCCACTTGAAAATATTTCTTTAAAGGTTAACTTCGATATGATAACGAACGAAAGGACAAAATGTTCAGGAAAAGTCAAGTTTTTCCCCAATTTAATTATAATTATTAAGTGTACACTTTATTTGGAAATTTAACTGAATTAATGGAGCGTTTAGACTCGTTTGGACACATGTTAAACTAATCATTCGTGGACAGCGCATGTGAGACGGTATTCGTGACAAAGCATTGTGACAATAACACGATACAAGATAACTATCTATACTTCGGAGTGAATGCAAATCTGTTTATACATGGAAATGTAATTGTGTTTAACTGATTGTGTCTGTGTGTGTGTGGGTGAATGTTTATTTAATGGTTTGTCCAAATGAATTTAAACAGATACTGATTTTGTATGCTTTTCAGCATTTTAAACACTTAATGAGAATAGGTTTTATTTAAGTTTCTCTGTATTTCCCTCTATGTGTCGTTCCTATGAGGGAGGGAGGGGGGCTCTATCTCTCTTTCTCCTTAATGCAGAATTCATCTAACGGTGTCCAACTATGCACACAACTCTGGCAGACCCTTCGAACGATACGGCTCGTCAAACTGCAGCAAAACCAATTCGTATGTCACAATGGTGCCAGCCATCTGCAAAAACAAAGAAGAAGAATGGCCTTCACTCTCTGTATATATTGTGTATATATAGTATTACGCCAAAAAGAAGACGTCTCGTCAGAAAGTAGAACTTTTTCCCAGAGAGTGCTACTGTTTGTGTAGTCATTAGAAAGATTAGACGTTCCACCTGAAAGATAACACAACAAGTATTAAACTAGTTCCAGCCGCCGAATGCTGACTTACTTCAGTACACCACATTTTGTTGGAGAGACGACGTAGAACACCGACCGAGCCCTTCGACTCATCATTTATAGAGGCCGCAGTAAGAAAGACGAAAGCCGTTCGTCCGATGAGATACAGCAATGAATACCAGAAGTACAGATAATTAATGGGCCAACGTAATTTGCTAAAAACATTTAAATCCAATCAATGTTCTTTTCAAGTAAAATATTTAAAATTATTGTACTTAAAAACATTCAACAGCTGATAGCAAACAAAATACAAGTTATTCATGCAGGAGAGCAAAATGATGCCCGCTAAATTGTCATCAATATATTCCAGTAACTCGCAAACCTTCACATAATGTTCCCGGATCTCCGTGAAAACGGTTTCCGGTATCTCCTGTGAAACATCATCCAGAGAAGATAGACATCATATCAGGGAGGAATATAATTCTATAGGACGGGTCTCGGGCGGGTGGGCGTTACTTACCTTATCAGCTAATTTTTTAACGCGCATCGTTATTTGTTCGAAACGATAGGCGACACCGATGCTGACCATCACGATAAAGAGATCCATAAAATTCCAAATGAAAGTAGATACTGCATTAGTTACCTAGGATGAAAGAAACGCAACTTCGAAAGATTACAAAATACAAGAAGTAAGTCCAAAAGAGATTCACAAGTATATTAGAAGATCAAAAACTAAAGCGAAAAATAAAAAACCCAACCCGATGAGAAGAAACCAGCAGAATACAGAGGAAAGCAGAATTAATCACATTATCGTCGCGAACACCCAACGAAATATCATAGATAATAAAACAAGACCAGCATAGATCAATCCAAGTCAGAGAAGATAATTTTAGACCAGATCAAGATATCCGAAAACAGCCAAAAAATATCAAAGAAATACCAAACCATCCCGAACCAAAGCAGACCAAAACAGATCAATACCATCAGACTCAATCGGAGAGGTTGGGAAAAACCAAAGCAGTAAGACAATAGACCAAACTAGATCAAAATAGTTATACGAGTAAATGAAACCAAACCAAATTAGTATCAGTTTCAGGCTCCCAACAGATCAGACCAGATACCAGACCACAAAAGAGGCCAGACCACATAAGAGACCAGATTGGAGACCACACCCTAGACCAGATCTATTAAAATCAACTCAAACCACTGCAATGTAGACCAGACCAGACCATACTCACCATTACAAAAACGCCTGAAGCGGAATGATATGGCAACAACGTAAAAGCGTAATTGTAAGTCAAGAGTGTGTATCCGGAAAAGGACAGGCTGCTGGTAGTGTTGAGCAGCGGGCTGCAGAGGCGTGTCCTGCGTGTATAGCTGTACACTGCTGAGCACAAATACAAGCCGTGTTCGCCTGCATGGGAGAAGGAAACAAAATATATAAATATTCAGCATTTCATTTGTCGAACTACAATAAAGACATTCAATGACTTATATATTGTCCAAATCTTTAAGAGTTAATGGAGATACATATATTTTGGGTCTTAATAATTACGACAGGACTACTTACATATGGAGAGAAAAATGATGACAGCTGCTGCGCGTTGTATTCGTTTTGCGAGATTTCTCTTCGGTCTTACATATGGCTTTCGTGTGAAAATCAGCTCAGTTTGGATCCAGTATCGCATGAGGCGTGGCCATCGTGTGGCTAATGATAGAAACAGGACACAAGCACATTGCACACAGCCAAAGAAAACAATGCCAACTATAAATTTAAAGAAATTATAAAATATAACTCACTTTCTTTCTGTATAATAAACTATGTACATATATCTCTTGGAATTTTCTCATTGAATTTTGAGAAATTAAATAAATAATTTGTATGACATTCGGAAAATCCAAAACTTACCGAAATTTTTTGCATTTATACCGATCTGCAATAAGTACTTCACTATCGAAATTGTTAGCACTGAATTTGCCGATAAATATATGAGGGTCAAGATCATCGCCAACGATTTAAAAGAGAATCTCAGATGTCGCGGATCGGGACGATGAACTCCAAGGACTGGCATCAGAGCAAAACATTGTCCTAAAATTAAAACTGAGACCACAAAACTGATTAACAGAAGTTAATTAATAATAATAATTTATAAGGTACATTTTTAATAGAGGTTCATTTGTTTACAAAGAAAACATTACGTTTATAGCAGTTTATAATTTTACTAGGAATCGTGATTAGTAGGTTTTGAGTCAAGGAATTAGTGTACAATCCTTAGTTGAAGCACTCTTAATAGACTCTTAAGGTTAAAATCTGTTTAAAGGCTCTCAAAATGCCCGAATTATATCTCTAGTTAAACGCACTTCAAGACTCTTATCGAAAACCTCTCTTGGATGTAATAGAGGGATGAATTCTACCACATGTATTCCCGTTATGACCTTGGATCACTATAAACACTTGATCAGAGGTTTGAGGTTTTGTTTGTTGTTGTTGTGCTCCAGGGGCCCTCTCAAATGGGTTTGAAGCTTTCAGTTAAGAAAGCTTAGTAAAGAATTAAGTCAAAAATTTCTACAATCGAATTACATTACCTCAGATACTCTGTGACTACTTTCTCTCAATAAATAACTTTTTATGCTTCACCATTTGCTAAACCTTGCACTTAAATTAAGTCCAGTCCAATATAATTTATGATGCATGCAAATGTTGGCATCACGCCAAACTTTTACTCACTCGGACTGACGGCACGATGAAATATGTCCATGTTTTTATAATCCAGTTCCTCGATTTGTGGTTCGTTGCGTGTTTTCACAAGTGGTTTAAAATTGCGTTCATTGAAGCTGAATAATTGAGTTGTGTCAAGCGTTGGCGTGGACCTCATCCCGTTACCAACAACATTATTCAAATCGTTCCATTTTGCGTTGTTCTCCTGGTTGTCGCTCTGCTTGTTGTTGTTGTTGTTGGTATTTCTGCTACTAGCACTTTTGAAATGAGCCTTGCTATCCATTTGTATTTCCTCTTGATGCTTCACTAAAATTTGTCTTAATTTAGTGCGTCCGAACATTTCAAAGAACTTCTCAAAAGTACACAAACTCAACTGGCTAAGAATTTCAAAAAATTTCGATAACACGTTTTTTGCGGTTGTTATTGTGCTTGGATTGTATTTGTGATTGTTCTGTAGGCTAGCACGAAATTACGAGTAACTACACGACAATAGCGACCAAATGGATCCGCCCCAGAGTTGCCACTACCAGCAAATATCTACAATACATTAATTCGAATTGTTTGAAAAATAATCTGACAGTTTTAAAGCAGCGGCAGAGGCGGGCAAACGAAATGACGAGGCGTTTGTTATTCGCTACCCCTTAATTTAGGTGTGGGGGGGGGGGGGGGGGGGGGGGGGAACGGGGTTTTAGATGACACATCTCTAAAGAGACGAGAAGTTTATTTTGTTGGTATAAAAGACATGAACAACGATGTACTAAATAAAATTATAGTAAAATACATTGAAAGAGAGTATACTATGCAGTATGAATACCGCGTTTGCTGACCGGATCCAGTTTCGTATTCGTATTTGAATTTAAGGATACACCTGGTCACCTTTAAAAATAACTTGTTATTAGCACAGGATTCTATTATTAGATCTACGAGAGAGAGTTCCACACAAACTAACACATCTACCCACACAATGACGTAGTTAGCTACTAAAGTTAATAGTTATAACTAAAGTTAACTGTAACTATTATTATTACAACTGCAGGGTGGCCTTTTGATAGGGTTGATTTTAAATACAGTACTTAAAACCTATACTTAAAGTCGGTTATCCTGATAAACCAAATAAATTCAACACAACAATTTAGCCATAAACAGCAACAATTATTGGCGTGTTGAAATGACAGTAATTCTAACATGTTCTCTTCTATGAGGACACACGAGTACATATTTATTTATCTACTTATGCATGTACAACATGAATGATGAATGATTTTTCCATTTTTAAGTGATGAAATTCCAAGGCCAACAACAACATTTGGCAATTAATGCTACTCAATCGAATAACAGAGCCGACTTTTAGGCGTCATGCTTCTCGTCAAGCGTTCGTTTAACATTAAGTTTTACCAAATTAAGTTAAGAAACTCTGAACACATTCATCTTGGGTGAGAATATCCATGCCTGGGGCTGTTAGTTAAGTCATCTTCCAGGAAATTCTCTGTAGAAGCGGTAAACATCGCTGTAAACAGTAACCGAAACTCAGCTGAAGTAAAGCTCGGTTGGCTTCGAATACTTCAAAAGCAGCCGAAGGAAGTGTGCAACAAAGAACAGCGCTGGAAGCCGTATTTTCTTGACATTGTTTAAAGCAGTAAAACTAAAGCTTTTGATGTCCTTTCAAATCCTTTGGCGAAAGTGTAAGCATCAGCTGATGCAACAACACCTGAATTAAGCCAATTAAAAGACTAAAGTTGAATCAAGCAAAACAAAACACAGAATAAGAAGTAAGAAATAGAATACTATAAAATAAAATACATTTTAAGGTATTTATTCAGGATTAAAGATGTAGAAAATAACTTTGAATAAAGTACTAAGGAAATAAAATTCAATTGAAATAAAATATATGCATGTATATACAAAAAAGCTATACAATATACAAAACTAACAACATATTTAAATAAAATAACCCAGTAATTAAATGACAATACTTCAAATGCTACAATTAAATACGAAATGAAGCTAATTAACGGTTTCACATTCATTACAAATTCCCGCAAAATTCGTTCAATATTAGAATTCGAAAACTTATCAACAAACAGAACAGAATCAATAAAAATTACAAATAAATCATATAAAAGAGAGGTTTTTTACGCGTCCGACGTTATTTTAAAGACGACTTTTATTATAACTGCATAACTTTAAATTGAGGAAGCTCAATTAAACTAATTAATAAGAATTCACTATTTTCGAAAGTTAACATTTTGTTTTCAACAAAGAACAGCATCGATAGCAGTGCCGCGATACGATACAAATACGTCAGCAACATGTTTCAGATGCAAAACCACATATACACCTGAAAATGTATACATTGCTCGTTGATGTTGCTGATGTGGCTGATTTTGCTAAGTGATTTAATTGTGAGCGATGAATGAAGTGGTCAACAGTTTTGTTGACAACAAACGGTTACGTTTGAAGAGGCTGAAATTAAAGCGTCTACAACAACGACAACAATTGCAACAACAGAGTTGGCAGCAGAAGATCGGGCAGATCGGAGGAAAAGAATATCATCATTTGGACACCTTTCATTGTGCAATTAATACATGTGTGTGTGTTTGTGTGAATAACAAAATCTATATATACATATGAACATAGACTCCATAATCAAAGATTACAACAACATTGGCACATCCTCTTCTCCCTTCATTCATAGGATATAAAAAAGTTACTCTTCATCCATGTGTTTTATCTGCTGTGTTCTTTTGCAGCCATCTTCTTTTCCCACCTCTTCGGGTTGATGCCGCTGAGAAACACGCTCCAACCGAATCCCAATAAGGTGACATTTCAAATACAATCCGCAGCCATGTTGGGCACGGGCCTTTTTCTCACTTTCGGCAACTTAAAATTCCTGTACGTAGCCAAGAACCTTTTCGAAACTGGCATCAATGTAAAGAATATCGGTAACTATCACAACTTAGTTAGGAGTACAGACGTAACTAGGGTATAAGTACATGTCATGTACCACATACCGATTGTACTCAGATTAATAGTCGTATGTACATATATCTGCATCTGTTTTATAGTGGGCCTGGTATACTACACGGTCACAATGGCGACTTTCGTAATATTCCTCAGTTTAGCCAGATGTTGGCCGAAAATACTAAAGTTTTGGACACGCGTAGAGATGATATTTTTATTGCCACCCTATGAGAAGCCTCGTTGGTCCCTGAGACTTAAGCTAAAAATTGTCTGCTGGTGCTTTTGTGTGGTAGCTCTCGGTAAGTCATTGTTGTTATTCAATGCAATATACAATCTTTTGAAATCTTTCAAAATCACTTCCATTAGTTGAACATATCATGTTCTACGCTTCTGGTTATTACAACTACCGCATGAAGATCCTGCTCTGTTCTTCCAATCACTCTAAAGGAAACTTCCGCGATTACTTGATCGACCAACAGTTCAAAAACGACTTCTCCGTGGTGCCCTTCAACATCTTTACTTCTTTTGGCGTCATTGTAAAGAATTATGTTAAGCTTGAGTTAAAAAAAAAAATGCTAAATTATTGTATTTCTTCTTTACTCTCCCACTCTCTCTTTCTCTTTCTCTCTCTCTCTCTGAAGTTTCTCAACACGAGTTTTGTTTACATATGGAACTACATGGATTTATTTATCATGTTGGTCAGCGTGAGTCTTACAACGCGCTTTCAACAGTTTTCTGCTCGCCTAAAAAAGCTGGAAGGTCTGGTAATTAAAAGAAAGAACTACAACAACTACATAATTTGTTTTATAATTATAATTCCTTCTTATCCGATGTCGTGGTCTATACCTCCATCTTCAGGGGGTGCCAGATTCAGTGTGGTACGATGTACGTCGACATCATATAGAACTGTGTGAACTGGTGGAGTTCGTCGATGAGTACCTCTCCCCCATTGTCCTACTAGCAGCCCTGAATAACATGTACTTCATTTGCAACCAGCTCTCAAATATCTTCAAGTTAGTCCCTCTCACACATTACAATAGAATAGGTCTTGAGTGGGTTATACGAGTACACACACACACACACACGTCTCAACTATGTGTGTCTGTGTATGTGTTGATCTTCATCAGTTGTTGAAAAAAAGAAAAGGAATATGATACTTAATGAAGTTTCTTATTTTTTCAGTAAGCTTCGTTGGCCCATCAACTACGCTTACTTCTGGTTCTCTCTCATCTTCCTTATCTCACGCACGGCCAGCGCTTTTCTGTGCGCCTCCGCTGTACACGACGCTTCAATGGAGCCTCTAAAAGTGCTGTACTCGGTGCCAGGTGGCCACTGGACAGAGGAGGTAAGTATTAGAACTGTCTTAATAGTCATTTAACCATCTTAATCGTCACTTAACCATCTTAACCGTCACTTAAGCATCTTAACCGTCATTTAACCATCTTAACCGTCATTTATCCGAAAAGGTTCAACGCTTTTTGTTTCAACTAACAAGTCAATGTGTGGCTCTGACCGGCAAACGTCTGTACTCCTTAACTCGGGAAAATCTATTTGGTGTGAGTATAAAAAGTCGACGAATTTCTTGTGAATTCCAACCTCTCTATAGTATTTTTCTACCATTGCTACGTATGAGTTGGTGCTGTTGCAACTTGATAGAAATAACCATAATAAGGGGCTACCAAACTTATGCGATTAAATTCTGAAGTTCGGGATGATAGATGATAGGGATCAGTTGCCCATCGAATAAACATCAACGATAGACAACAACTAGAGACACATCAATGTAAAGAGGCTTTAGAATCGAATATAGATGTATTTATACATATCCCAGTATATATTATTATAACCTTTATATACAAATATAACCTCCTAAAGCTTTCAAAGTCATGTCAACAATCAAATCTTCTCCACTGAATGCCACGAAAGATGTCACTTCAGTTATCTATTATTAACACTTGTAATTATTGTAAGATAATATTATACTTTCTTGCATTTATTCCCATTTTTCTTTATTGCTGGCACTTTTTTGGAAGAAATACGAGTACATAATAAAAAAAGTATTAAGTATTACCATCGGATTCGATTACATTCCACTTCATATTATAAACAAATTTATTTTAATGTGAATTTCTAAAAAAAAATAATTAAATAATAATAATAATTAATATGGTATTTATTGTAAATGGTTCAAATATATACTATACAATATGTATGTATGTATGTATATAAATGTATTATAGTTGTGATTGTTGCTGTGGTTGTTTTTATTAATAACTATTTATGTATATATAATAATACATGTAATAAAAAGCAATACAAAAAATTTTACATGTTGAAATTCTATGAGATCTTATAAAATAAGTAAACTATATCGAGAAACAGATGGTGTGGGCTCGAAACATTTTCGGTTCTCCACGGAATCCATAATTGCAACATCTTTCTTTACTGTTGTAAGTAACATGAGAGCTACATACGTATTTTGGGTACTTCTTTAATGAGTGACTATCAAGTTTTAACAATTATATTGATCATCATAACATTATTTCAATGTCTGAAAGTTGATGGCTTAAAAACTAAAATGGCTTCCCCTATGTAACTGTAATTGTTATCGTATTAAAAGCAAAAGAATACCGAGAAATATTATAAATTCAAAACTTAAATTACATTATTATATAGAAGGGTAACATTTGATTAGAAAAGAAAGTCAGTCGAAGAAGGAAGAAGTCATTTAATACATTAGACAGTATCTCTTTACAACTACATACGTATATCAAAAATGTGTTTACAACGGATGATATAATATATATGTATATATTTCATGTGATTACAGACAATTATTTGAAATTTTATAATTTTACAAAATACAGTATCAGTTACGCAACAAGTATATATAATGGTAAATATAACGTGAACAGGGCCCAGAGGACGGTATGGAGACCCTAATTTTGACCGCACAAAATGAATGAATGGAATTGATTTAGTAAACATTGACATTGAATTTAAATTGTTATTAAATTTTCATGGAATTTATGTATATATAGGAATCTAATTTAAAATTCATCATTTATAATGTTTTGTTTTTTTTTTTTTTTTGTTTTTCGGTTACAAATAAATACTAAATTAGAATCGGGAATTATGTATGTAGTGTGAGTTTGGAATTGCTTGTGGTGCGGAAGAAGTTCTTATTTATATAATAATACAAAAAGTTATGATATTTCTATAAACAATTTAGATATCACGATAATTCCTGTGAGAATTTAGATTCCAAGGTGGGTCTTCTAGATGGATTTCTTATTTGGCTTCTGACTGGCGGCGGTCCTGAGCTGCCGTATCCAGGCGGGGGACATGCATCCTTCATAAACTCCTGGGTCTCACGAAGTTGCCTTTGTACTTGTGGAGCCAGGCGTTGAACACTTATTGCCGCAGGAAATCTATAGTCGGTATTTGTAGATGGTGCTGGTTCTACCTACAAATGCAATATAAAGAGTGTGTGACAACATTAATAATCTGGTCAAAAATAACTATTGTAATATTTTGCTGTCATTTTAGCAAATTAGTGAAATTATCGCAAATTTTCGTTTTCCTAATTCAAATAAAAAAAAATACATAAATAGACTAAAGGCGAATTAAAGCATGTACCATTTTGTATTATTTACATTTTTTTGTAAATTGCCTTTTTTACTAAAGAATAATTTAAGTTGTTTTGTTATTTTGTATTATTTTGAATATGCAACACTGGAGCACACACCGTTTGTATGTAATTCTGTATCATTCGCTTACGCATAATCAGCAGTCGTTGCAATTTTTCCCATGCAATCGTTTAACAATAAAAATAACTGTTGCTAGGATATGGCGAATGAAATGTAAAGAACGTAAACGGAGAAACCGAATTGTTTATGGTTTCAAATGCAACTATTTGATTGCATAGACATGTGTTATATAAATAAATAGTATGTGAGAATATTTCAATGATAATGAGAGGTACAAATGAAATGGCAACGAACCTGAATACTGTGCACCCCTGCATCCCGGAAGCATGCCGGAGGTGGATAGTTTTGTTGCGTCGTCATTTGTGGCATTATTTGATGCATTATAGGAGTGGGCTGATTATAGTAGACCATCTGATTTGGCAAATTAAGTTGTGTGCTTGGCATGATGTTGATATTGTCGGATCGCGGCGATCGCGCGCCGCTGGCGAAACCTTGTAATGATGGTGATGAAGACGGTGCTGGAGGTGAAGCGTAATGATTTTGCGATTGCATTTGGGACGACATCGCCATCGCTCCAAGTTGATGTGCCCTCGGCAGGGACGATGTCAGCGCTCTGGGTTCAATTTCATGCGCTGGACTGGAACCAACGTTGGTCAGGATCTGAAGTGGTTGGCCACAAGCTACATAACAGGGATTTTAATTAGATGCTCATTTCTGTGAGCTATTCCTGGTAATAATCCATAATCAAAGGGGTGAAGTTACCTGCTATGGGAGCAGCAGCACCACCGCCGCCGACGCCAACCAACGTTGATGGTTGCAGTCTCTGTGATAATGCATTTATTTGTGTTTGTTGAGGAACGGAAGTCATTTGTTGCATTATGTGTGAAATCATCATTTGTTGTTGTTGTTGCTGTTGCTGCTGATGCTCACATGCAGCCTGTTCCGCTGTGAGTGGCACTCTGTACGTAGGATTGTGAGTTATGAAGCCAGCCACTTCCAGTGCCTCTGTCGCCACGTTTCCCGGAAGAATGCACTGCACGGCGACTGGCTGACTTTGCGGCGTCTTGGCGGCGATCTGGTGAACCGGAGTGGAGTGGAGGGAATGACTGGCCGATGAGCACATGGAGGCAGTTACACTGGCCGTCTCCCAGTGCTGAACCAAAGCATTGAGTCGTGCCTCCTCCAGAGCGATTTCCGTCTCGCTGTTCGAATCATAGTCAGGGCCCTAAAGAAGAGAATAAAAATTAGCAAAACGATACTCGAACCTGTTTTCTTTTTCTATGCGTTTTCCAAAAAACTCACCTCTTCAATTTTTTTATCAAGCATTTCAAAGAAATTTTGTTGACTCCTTGAAATATCTCTAGAAAACCAGAAAAAGGATAAAGCAGCTTTAAGAATATTTTTGAGAAAATTCATCATGCTTGTTGATTAATATTTATTTATGGAAAATTGTTCAATTCATTATTGTTACAACGCAACGATGAGAAGTCGCAAACAATGTTGATTGTGACATCTGTCATCAGAATTTATTTAGATTTTGAAATATTGTTCCAAGCCCTCCCTTTCAACAAAATATTTTTATAGCCTGCTGAGGACAGGTCATAAGGGACGTTAATATTCTTCACTTCTATCAAGAGTTGTTCGTCGTTGCGTTGTGGACAGACGGTAACTCACTGATTTTGCAGCAGCGACATGTTCTTGGCTCGAATTATGGACACCGATAGCTCACAATCTGCATCCGATATTTTACTGTCTCCCATGTGGAATCCATTCTCATTCTTTTGGCTCGCATTGCAAGCATTTTTTTCGGTCTCGATAATGTTCCCCTGCTCGAGGTCGACATCCGCACCGAGTTCACCTGACCAATTTCAAAAGTTCAAATAACAATTAGAATTCATTTTATATTGTATAATAATAACCTGATGATATTGTCTTAAGAATGAAGTAAATAAAAAACAATAGTCATTAATTAATATAGCAATTGGATACAAGTTATATACAATATAGTATATAAATACATATGTACATATAACGGGTGATTCATGTAGGAGTACTTTTTCCAGCTGGAATTTTAAAACACATCAACCTGGTAAAGTCTCATGGTACTTTTGTACAGTATTGCTTGACCCTCCATCATATAAACTTCAGCGTTCCAATCTTTGGGCTCTTGGAAAGCTTGAAGAAGACCCACTGTTTTCGATCAAAATTTTGTTTAACGATGAGGCCCATTTCTGCCATTGAAAAAACAGACAAAACGGTGTGCGTGTGGAATCTTCGTTAACTGTGAATGGCGACCGTTATATCGCGATGATGACGGACTATGCAGACTACCTGAAATTGTAGCCCATGATCTTGAGGCCTCTGAAATCCTCAGACTTTTCCATTGGGGATACATAAAGTCTACATGGATAAGCCGGCTACGATTGAGGAATTAAAAGCCTATTATAAAATACCACTCAAAATACTCGAACGCGTCACCGAAAGGTGGAACTTCAGAATGGGTCATGTTAGCCGCAGTTACGGTCAACGTTTGAAGGAAACAATCTTTAAAAATTAAATGTACAGAATGGTTCCCTGTATGGCATTAAAGATTACCCGATAATATCAAATTTTGTGATTTTTTAAGCCCACTTTTTAGAGACACTAAATGAATCACCCGTTATAAATATATATGTACATATATGTATGTATATAATCTATGATTATATCTAGTATAAGATTTAAGAGATAACATTAGAGCTGTCTATAAACGTACGTGGAAAGACATCATGTAGAAACGATTTGTACGTTTGAAAGTTTAAGAACCTCAATAAAGTTTAAGATAAAAAATTTAAGATTATGAGAACAGAGTATCGAAAAAAGTACGTTTGCATACACCAACAAGAGTTATTCCAAAACAGTATTAGAAGAAAAGAGCAATAATAAGATAGTTGAAGTAATTAAGGGAAATCGATCAATCAATTCTAACGAACTTGATAATGCAGGAATTCGATGATATGCTCGATAAAATATACATATATACTTATAGATATGTATGTATATACCCACCATGTCCCGATTTCTTTCCATTTGTCTTGCTCTTCGATTTCCGTGGGTAAAGATGAACCTTACTTTGACCACATCCCATTTTCACGTTCACAAGATCTCTGCAAGACTTCGTTTATCTTTTCTAACATTTAGGCCGGGCTTCTATAATGTCGTCTGTACGAGTGTATATCGCAAGATATCGTATGGCATGGAATATTGTTCGGAATAACATTCGAAGTAAAAATCTATTTTAAAAAATATAATTAATTCATAACAAAATATTTGCAAAGTGATTTCATTACTTATAGTTATTTATTTACCTTTAGTAAAAAACATTCAACATCATCGTCGAACATACCACATTAGTACGTACTTATGTATATTCACTCAGATTGACCATAGACGTCTTTTTTATATACTATGTATACGTATTTAAACAATAATTCATAATAAAAATAATAATAACACTTCTATTAATAATCTTGTGCAAATCCTAACCGAAATTTTTATTTCTATGCATTTACGACTTTTTCACAATACATTTTTACACACAACTTTAACAAATGATGTACAATTAATACAACGCATCGAATGTCTGTATTGTGTGCAATCGTTCAATCAATTCACTGTGATATTTATTGGGTCTTTATTTATATTAGAAATTGAAGTGTGATTTTTCGCCGAATTTCGAATTTTGAATTCGTAAAACTTGCTTTAGTTGTCACAGGATTTTCAATTAAAGTCTGATGGCATTTTTATTTTCTTCATCGCATTTTTGTTATTATTTTTTATTCGGAATTCTTTTATTGTTCTTTTAGAACCTTCAAGATTTCGTACAATTTTTACAGTTTTTTTGTTGTTACTTCATATGTTGAACTTTTGTGTTTTTTATTATTAATTTTTCCACGGCTTGAAATGTTAAACTTTCTTGTTTGTGTAGTTGTTGAATATTTTTTGTTGCTTTGTTGAAAGTTTCGAATTTGTTGTTTTAGTTCAAACGGCGTTTAATATTTCCGTGTCTTGTTGATTGTTATAAACGATTTCTGTTACTTTTCGTTTGTTTATTTGTTTTCTTTGTCCAGGTTGGAGACGGTCACGGAGAGCGCGACAGACAAGCAGACAGACGAGACGGCCGAACGTACAGACCAAGTTGCCAGACTTGACGGTAGTCGATAATTAAGTCAGTCAGCAGTGTCATGTGTATCCTTAAGATACACATGTAAACCACAAGTGTGTAGATACATCCTTAGGAAGCTGAAGTTGTGTCATTCGCCTCGTATTTATATCGACGTTTTCTTGTTAACACTGAAGGAATCTCCTTACTAATATTCCTCTGAAAGTTGTATTTGTTCATCCGATAAATTAATGGAACCACTAGAAAACGAACTGAATTGAATTTCGATTCTTTACTGAATTTCATGTACTGATTTTCTTCTCATTTACTTGTTTCGATTTTATTCATCGGCTATTTTATTTGCCCTGCTAAACTTTTCACTTTTCATTCATTTACAACAACAGTGCTTTCATGTTTCAATGTTGAATTCAATTATTAAGTATGAAAACATTTCTTATTTGACTTATTTTTCTAATGCGTTTATCGTATTTATTTATATTTAAAGCACACACACAAGCACAGAGTTTTTATTTACAAATTCCGTTGCAATTTTCATTTTTAGGCATTTTCACAGTTGGCCATCATCCGCCGATTCCATTGATTAAACGAAAACTTGGAAAACTGACAGCAGCCCATCGATGGCTCAAAAGCTTTCGTTTGTGAGAGAAGCTTTCTGCCGAGAAAGCATTTCTTAATGCACCGAAACCGTTGTTGTTGTTGCACTTGCACGAAAAATAATCCAGGAACAAGTTGAATTGTTGTCGGATACGCGTCGTGGAATCAAATGAAGCGGAGTAGCAATAAAACCGTATTTTTAAATGCGAAAGCGACGCATAGCGATTCACAGCGAATGGTGGTGAATTTTGTGGAAAACATACTAAAATTCAACAAACTAATGAAAGCAACTCCTTCAACCGCAAAAATCCTTTTTGGTTGAGGTGATTCTTTGCGAATTTCCACACGTTCAGAAGCAAACGTAGAAAACAGAACAATGAACTTTGAATCAACGCACCACCCTTATATTACCTATGTATGTATGTGTGTGTGTGTGTGTTTGAATTTGTGTAATCCAACAACATGCATAAACAAACACAATTCCGTACTTGTATTTCTACAAATGTACATACAAATGTTTATAAAATTGTTTAACTTAAACCCTGAATCTTATTTCATTAAAACGTAATTTGTTAACAATTTGTTGTTATATTAAATTAAACACACACACGCACACACACATCTACAACCTCATGTGCTTACTTTAGTTAGAAGGTCGGCCTAAACAATTATTTACTACAGGATGAATCGATGAATATTTTTGATGCACATCAATAAAATCTATCTACACTCTCTAGAACATGGGTTCCCAACCGGTGGTCCGCGAGTCCCTAGGGGTGTATACAGTGGGTTTGCGAAAATATTATCCAATGTTTATTTGCTAAAGAGCTTTTTATTCCTTAAGATATAAAAGTAATAATTTTACTATTTATTGTTATTATTTTATCTTCATACGCTGTTCTTAAAGCTAAAACGGTTTGGAGTAAATTCCATGTGCAAAAGATATCATCTGTGGCTGGAAAAGCTTGCAAACTTAGCTGACATCTTTTGTAAATGAAACGAATTAAATTTATCATTACATTGCGCAGGTGTCACTATTTTCAGTGTACACTGGAAAGAGAAACCATGACAGAAAAGTGCTGGATCCAATGTCTGCAGATGACTCAGAACGAATGTTTAGGTTACTCTCAGCAGCTTATCAGAAAATTCAATTAAACGGATTTTCCTAAAAGACTGAATTCATCCCTATCAAAAAACTGTATACGAAGTCCATCTCTTATACGTTTAGAGACCACTCTGAACTTTATTGGGCAAAAGAAAAACTTCACTCAGTTATCCTCTCTCGGTTGCAGAAAAGCTATTTTTAAGGATCACTCTTAAATGACTTTTGGCTCAGGGCTACAAACGAATATAAAGTTTTGTAAAAAAATCCACTAAAGTTTTGTTACCCTTTTGCACAGTATATCTAAGAGAATGTAAGGAAAGACTTTCAACAAATGCTTACCTAAAAGACACATACACAAACAAATTATATGCAACACCTGATCCAAGACTCATTTTCAATTCATGCTCTCTGAGTTACAATTGATGCTCTCTGCATTACAATTCATGCTCTATGAATTACAATTGATACTCTATGAATTACAATTCATGCTCTATGAATTACAATTCATGCTCTCTGCATTACAATTGATGCTCTCTGAATTACAATTGATACTCTATGAATTACAATTCATGATCTATGAATTACAATTCATGATCTATGAATTACAATTCATGTCTCTGAATTACAATTCATGATCTATGAATTACAATTCATGTCTCTGAATTACAATTGATGATTTCTGAACTACAATTGATGCTTTCTGAACTACAGTTGAAAAAGTTGTTGAGTTGAGGGCACGGAATTATTTAAGGAACATCTCGCCTCTTGATGCTAACAAAATTGCCAGTAGCTTTAAAAAAAACGTCACCGCTATCAAGGAAGAAACTCGTACAATTAAAATACGTATCTTTACACAAGTCCTTAGACATATCTTTCCACAACTAATTCTGTGCATTTCTAGGTTTACAAATTACATCTTTGTATCGTTTCTTAGATCATTTCTAATTTGTATGAAAGCAATACAGGTTTCCAAGCGTTTAGAAAATATTAAATATACAAAATAACTTCACACTTTTGAGTTTATTTTCTTTTTCTACCAATCGCCAGTTTCTTTCCAGGAGCCCGTTGGCCACGTCCACCTTTCGGCTTCTTGCCAATCGCCTTTCGGCTTTTGCCCTTTGCTTTTTTGCGAGATGCTCCACCAGCTTTTCCAGGAGTCGAGTTCTCATTTCTGTAAAAAAATAGATGTTTATAAAAATATATTTTATAAGAATTTAAGAAATTAAAACAAAACACTAAGAAATAAAATAATGAAATAAAATTAACCAAAAATACATTTTGTCGATTTTTTTTTTCTTTTGTGCAAGGTCTAGAATCAATTTTATCCTTCACAATGTAGCAGTTTAATTTGTGTATAGAATAGAATAAAATAGATTTACCTCTATCCTTTAATTAAGATAAATTAATAAATTTCACTCACTCAAGTTTTGCTTCTTGTTTTTGAAGTGAAATCGCTTTCTCCACATCGAATTTGGGCTTCTTGTTAAGTATGCTTTTCACCAGATCAAGATTGGCTATCTTTTCGGGTTGTTCCGTTACATGTGAAGCCTTGCGCTTAGCACCCGGTATCAATTCCTTTACGCCCAGCCCACGAGCAACCTTCTCCTTGGGCAGTTTATCTTGGAACTTGCCAACCGATGCCGTAGACGATTTGGCAACAGTAACAGCTGTCAAGAGTTGTGTCGCGGATGCCGCTTCTGGTCCAAGATAACCACTGCGAGGTACATCCGCTTTAGTTGCTCTTACAATATTTTTCATCCTTTGTATTTCATTTTTAGCTACTTTCTCATTACGTAAATCAATCTTCTTCTCAAACATATCAGAATAAGGATCAACATTTTTGGGAACTTCCAGTACCCAGTCTTTTTGTTTTTCAGCTTCTGCACGCTTGTATCCATAATTCGGCACCCATTTCTGTCATAGAAATATATATATAACATTATGGTTAAAAATTCAACCCTCATCTTCACTTACTTCCAGAACTTCGTCGTATTTCTTTTTCTCGGTTTTCTTCTTTTTAATACCCTTTTCCTTGGCGAACTTCTCCCATTTGGTAAGCGGTTTCGGTCCAGGCACTTTTCTAAGGCGTGGCAAGACCGTTGTAGGAGGCGGCAGTTTGGCTACAATGCATTCGTCAACTCTTTCTGTGGGCAGCTCCCAAATTGCGTTGATCAAAATCTGAGTATTGTCCCTCGTCAATGATTGCAAATAACTCTCCCTCTCATTTCTGAAGAATAGAGATGAATTAAATGAAGCAAAAAATTAAAGTTTAAAGAACGGTAGCTGTACTTGTTTGTCGCCTGTGGCCGGCCAAAACAAACAAGCAGAATATTCTCATGCCATACTTAAGCAATTGTTCATCCAGATCGTTTGGATCTGAACATAGCATCATTCCCACATCTATGCGACATTCCAGGTGCTTATCAACGGTGATGGGCTTGTATTTTTCCAACTCCCGTTGCTGTTTCTCCAAAACTTCCTTGACTACTTCCATTAGGAAAAAATTTTATATTTCCTAACTTTAAAATATAAAATGCAGCTTTTCTAAGATAATCAAAATGATCATTCAACCATCAACAGAAAAAGAAACACAAATATGTTTTCACGTGGTAGAAGAATTTTGACATTGGAATAATGGAATTGCACGGTTGCAAGATTCGTGTCTTGTGATATGTTCCACAAGGATGGAACATAAATTATTGTATTGTAGTTATTTGGTTTTGTCTATAATAAAATCTGATCCTATTCAACTCCGGATAGGAGTATGTGAACATATGTGTTCATATGTTGACTATATGAACATTAAAATCTATGTACACACGTGTAAAATGAATTGATTACTGACTTAAATAGTCGATCATGGCAGATTGTGCAATGGATTCTATAGCTTAACAGAATGCGGTATTTTGAATCCTCCATTTTGTGGAATAATTTTAATTTCGTTTACTTCAAATTTTTTCTATCATTTCATTATTTCTTGTCACCTGATTGTTTCTTTCGAAAAAGCAATCAACATACGGAAAGCTACACAATTCAGCAGGTCAGTTTTTTGATAATATGAAAGGCGATCGATATCTAGGAGCCGACTCTAGGAAATTGTTTTATTTCTTTATTTCTTTTTTAATTTTTTAAATATTTAATTTATTTATTTAAATATTTTTAATTTATTATAGCAAGGTCGATGGGTCAATGTTTAAAGTCGATTTAAGTTTTAATTTAACAACTTCATAAATCATATAATGTAATTCTAATATATATTGAAATTTCAAACAAATATTTTATTTATTTAGTTTCTTTTCATTATAATTTATACATGCATATATTACACTACAATAAAATTGGGGCAATTTCGCGATTTGCACTAACAGTGTTTTAACGGAGTTAACTTATTATTATATTCGAGATTAATTATTAACGAGATATTTAGTTCAGTCAATTAGTTGTTTTGCCTGGCGTTGGTGTAAACAAAGAAAAAATTAAAAATCACCACCAGGTCGTCGTCGGTTTTGGAAATCGTGGAATTGCCAGAGAGAATGACAAAATATTCTTGTTTGTAAAAAAAAACGCCGGTCAATGGCTTTTTTGAAGTTTGCATCATTGTATACAATTTGTTTTGATTTGGTTAAGACTGGACTGGGGGCTTGATGTAATATTTGTTGGGTCGGTCATGAAGCAAGTGGAACGTGTTAAAACTGGACTGGAAACATTTTCGAGGTGGGAAATACTTCTATACTTCACGGTGTACATTAGCTACCTCGTGTATGGTCTAAACGCGTTACTCGCTATTCGAGATAGGATCTTGGAAGTTGCAGCTTACCAGTTCAGTTTGGGGTGGTCTCTACTGAACAGGCCTCGGGATGACTCCAACGATGAGTTAGAAAACTTCTCTCAGTTCATACAGAAATCCTGGCATTGGTATGTTTTGCACTTATGTATATCAGTGGCACTTCGAATTGGTTTACTTCGTCGTCCAGGCCTAGCTTATGCTGTCTTCTCAGCTCTGTTCCTACTCATCACCTTCCATCCAGCGTCTGTCGTCGTTGTGTCCATTTTGTTGTGCTCATATTACGCTGCGTCCAAACGAAGCACAAAGGCTGATGTGTGGATTCTCTCCGGAGTTTGGATCTTGATAATTAATGTGATGAAAAGCAGTGATGCTGTCTATGAACTGCTGGGCTACGAGGAGTATTTCATGCTAGTGGTTTTACTATCGTGGACGATGTTGAGATGTTGCAGTTTTGCGCTGAACAGAATAAACGATGCCCCAAATACAGTTACACAAAATTGTAGTGAAGCAACTTGGAACACTCGAGTCGAACAGATGTATTCTGTAGAACATTACCTCGGCTATGCACTGTATTTTCCAACATTGATACACGGCCCTTTTCTGGGATTCAGACGATACATAGTAGTAATTCAGGACACACCAACTCAGCTCCACAAATGCAGTTCTCTCATCTGGCTGCTACTGAGACAGCTGCTCCGCGTGTTCTTCTGGTGGCTTGTGATGTATTTTTCGTTGCATTTCCTCTACATACACTACATGGAACGCGACATTGTTGCTGTTCGACTGATCGAGAGCTCGTACACTCAATACGCGATTGTGTACTTTATGGGTCAGTTTTTCTTCATGTACTACGTGGTAACCTATGGTCTGGGCATCGCAATAGCCAGCTTCGATGGCCTCGATCCACCCAAACGGCCGCGTTGCATCGGCCGCATCCACTTTTACTCTGACATGTGGAAATTCTTTGACGAAGGTCTGTACGAATTTCTATTTCATCATATTTACGCGGAGCTCTGCGCCAAGAATTCAGTCTTCCTGGCGAAACTTTTCGCCACCACAGCTACCTTTGCATTCATTTTTGTGTGGCACGGATGCTACGAGTACGTGTTGATTTGGAGTTTACTGAACTTCGTGTGTTTGGTAGCCGAAAAGTGTTTCAAAAAAGTCACATCGTCCAAAAGGTATTCGGAGTTAGTGACCATGCATTTAGGATCACAGAACAGCCAAAGACTACGTGCCTTGATGGCAACGCAGATTTTCATCCCAGCTGCCTATTCGAATGTGTATTTCATCAGCGGCAGCCGGGTGGGAAACTTGTTGATGTATGGCGCTTATTGCAGCGGCGTTGCCAACTATCTATTGCTTACATTTTGCAGTTATTGCTTCTTCCAATGCTCTGAAATCATTTCGAATCTCCAAAGCACAAAACAGGTCTCCAGCAAACAATAACCATAAAGTATATACATATACATATATATCGGGTATATATACATATATGTATATATACATATATAAATATATATAGGGTATATATATATATACGAATAATCCTTCGAATAAATATTAATATTAGTTGTATACAAACAATATATAAACACAAGAATGAGCTACGCTTTTTATATTCGAATTTATTTTTAGAATTACATATATACAAAGTATACATCTAGATATAGTACATATATTGAGAAACGTCATACATACATATTATTTAAGTGCATATTAAAAATGAAAAACTCTATAAAAGCTTAAAATAAACATGATTAAAATGAAATGATCGATTGCGATTTTTACGAACATCTGCTTATTTCTGATTCCTGAAAAAAATCGTAAATCATAAACAGAAAATTAAATATGAAACTTTCTGATATGTTTTATTGTTTGCCTTTATTTTAGTGCACAAATAAAAGAAATCTTCGTTTGATAGAATATCAACGAATCTTGTTGTATCAGAAACAAAATACTAAAATATTTATTTATTTTGTAAATATTTGATCTTTCATTTGAAATTTAAATTTTGCTTATAAAACTCATTTACACTTTACTAAACGACAATTAAGCAAGGTACATTAGACACTTATAATTAATATCACGCAGTCTTTTTTATACGGAACTCAACAAAGCTTCATAACGTTTGTAATAAAGTAGGTAATTAAACATGCTTACTTATTTAGCCTATAAAAGATTCGATGAAACAATAAAGCACTGTTTCGATTTATAAATTTAAAGTTTTGATGAATATTTTGATCGCGCAGATCTCCGTAAAATGCTCGAACGGATTTCACCGCGTGAAGATGCTGTCAGAGATGCTCCCGTCTGAGTGGATCTGACGAAATGCTGTGGCTTCTGCTCCACATCATCATCATCGTTAATGTTTTTATTCAAGCATGGGAAATCCCAAATGCTCTGTCCTCTCCCGAACTCCTCACCATCGAGCAGCGTCTGCGGCAAATCGTGATTCAAAGTTTCGGGAAGAAAGAGACAAATCATACCGCCAACAACTCCTAAGATTCCCAAAATCACCAACGGCAAAATGGGCGTTATATTGGCCAGATAAACAACAAATGGAGCAATGATGCTGGCAACGTAGCCCATAATATGAATGAAGGCTACACCCTGCGCTCGCACCACAGTCGGCAGAATTTCTGCAGCATACTGGAGTCCAATATTATAAGAAATATTGACGAAAAATCGTCCAAGTATCGCTAGAGTTGCTGAGTAGATGCCGATGGGAACTATTGTGGCCAGCAGGCTGAAGATGCCGCTGGCTACCATGGAGCCGCAAGCCAACCAGCGTCTGCCCCAGCGATCCAGTATTAAAGTGAGCAGCGTGTCGGCGGGGAACTCGGTGAATGAAGCCACAGTGAAGGTGAAAAATACGTCGAGACCGAGCGAACCCACATTCCGGACGTGTCCATCGAAAACCAATGAAATGGCCATCCAAATCAGTATCAAGAAAATTGTGGTGCGTCGCAATCGAGGTGTTTTGAAGAGATCCAGCACTGAGTAGTTGTCGTTTTTAGTTTCTTCCTGCGAGAAGCGGTTGCAAGTGTCACGAAACGACTTATAAACGTCAGCGGGCACATGTTTGCCATTTTTGATTTCCAGTTTCTTCAGTATTTGAATAGCTTGCTCCGTTTTTCCTTGCGAAACCAACCATCTAAATGAACATGTTCGAAGAATCGAAGTTGGAGGAAGGAAAGATCGATCAGTGATGCTGTCAATTGAATGAGTTTAATTAATGGAGGCTCTATCTACCTGGCGGATTCCGGTATAAGGAAAGGCGTAAATACAGCGAGAATCAGTGGCGCTGACACGGCGATGGCAAAATGCTTCCAGTTGCCCAGGAAGTACGCGATCCAGGGTAACAAACAAGCAGCGAGTGTGAAGAAAATAGCTATAGACATGTTGGCAACAAAAGTTCTGTATTTCGGTCCAACGTATTCCAAGACTGGAAAGGAAAATACAATTACCGAATACCGCTGAATCTGGAACCGTTGTCATTGTGACTTACCCAAGATATACATCATGGTGAAACAATTATCGAATGCGAAACCGACGAAGAATCGCATTAGAGCGAACTGCCAAAAGTTGGTACTAAACGCTGTCGCAATGCCCGCAGAGAAGCCAATTAAATTGCATCCAACTAATGCTGGAATCCGTCCAAATCGGTCGGCAATCCAACCGAACAGAAGGCCTCCAGCGATGGCACCGACAAAGAATATCGATTGCGCGTACGTTGGCAGCGCTGCGTTGTGACACACCCAGTTCTGCTCCGTTGCCACCGTCTCATACGGTATTTCGGTGAAATTGTATGACCATCCATGTTTGCAAGCGACCACAGGCCACAGCGGATCCGCTACTCGTGTGCCCTTCACGATGATTTCGGTGTAATTGACGTCGTACATGAAGCAGTTACTATATTCACCATCTATACTTGGAATCGATAGAGCCAATCTATGCACACAAATCGATTTACAGACCACGAATTAACAAAGTAGTAATAATTAAATATTTTCTAAGATATTTAATATATGTAAGTAATAATAATAATAGTAAATAATAATGTGATGTTGAGTTTTTGAAATTTAATCTTTTTATATAACTCCCCTCAGAAAAAGCTCAACTTTCACCAGACAGCAACAACAAACACAACACATGTTGCATATTTCTAGGACATCGAAAAAGTCACGGAAAACAAAAATATAACGGAATTTGGGATTTTATGATTTTTTAAAATTTTCGTTTCTCGCTTGAGAACGATTGCGAATCAGCTTCGTGCACTAAATTTACGAATACGAATCTGAGTTCCTTATCACGAATAGTATTCGTTAATCGTTGCGCAGATAACAACGATTGTATTCGTTGCAATTCTCTGGTATGAATACACATCGGCGAACCATCAAAAACATGTAATTATGAATTCAGTCACGTTTTTAGCGATTTTGCGAAAAATGGTCCAGCATTATTATTTGCTGTGAAATTTCGTTCTCTCAATTAATTGATTCGTATTGTTTTAGTAGTTATTCACAGCAACTCTTATAATTCAGCCGCAATTGTGGTGTATAGTAAATGAATAATAATAATGAAGTCATTTCATGTGCACACCAACTGGCATTCCAACAAAAGAACCACCCACCTCCTTCGAACTCCCTCCCCCCCTCGACAAAGATACAGTTTAAAGTTCTCTTAAAGTCGGTCAACTATTTCTGCTATTATTATTTTGTTTTTGTTATCTAACAGCAATTACTATAATTTAGCTATTTCGAAATCGTTGTTACTTTAATAGAAAAAATAAAGAAATGAAAGAAAACCAGCCGATGGCCCACCCATTATAATTGATTTGAAATTCATTATCGAATTATTATAGTATGTGAAACAGTTCTTTAATACATCCATTAAAAGTACGCAAACTAATTAAAGATAATTACTCACGTCTTTAAGCCGATTTCATTCACTTTCATTTCATTAACGATTCTTAATGAATGCGACGAAAACGCAATTAATTGCAAGGTGCTTCATTTGTTTGAATATTTCTGTTAATTTTGTTGTAACTACTCGAGATTCTGATTCTGTCGCTGTGCTTATAATTTATGTAAATATTTTAATAAAAGTGGTCCGATTACGCCCATTTTCGATAGCGCCTTGCTTAATATTAAGGCCAGCGTATAACCAGTTGGGACATTAACGAAAAACGTTATACGGAAGTCGTTCTTCTTAAATAATGATGAACTTTCGAATATACCCGTATATGTGCATATATAAATAAGGAATAATTTGTTTTTTACATCCAGCGGAATGTGTTTCGTTGCATTCACCTGTCGGCAACCAGTTTCGATGCGAATGCGAGGCATGAAAATTGATGCATTCGTATTGTTTTCTAACTAAAACTCATAGTTTCCAGCTTCTCTACTGAATCGAGTTGGTTGCTAGTTGCAATCGATTTCTAGGCTGAAAGCGAGCGACAGACCGATCAACACCGACAAGCAGATGAACTGGAGAGGAAGCTATGTAAAAGATGACAACGATTAGTGGGATGTGCCTATGTATGTGTATAGCATTCAGTCTCTTTTTTTATGCTTTCAGGGAAACAAGTCAAACATGTGTTTGAGTGACGTTCCCTCCCGTTCGTAAGATGTCGTTAGTTACAACAATCAAGTAACCCAAAAGATAGCACAGAAAATCTGAAATCAACTGAAATCGCAGTTTCATATGAACGACACATGTTTCTATGACATTGAAGAATGTTGCTAATACATAAACGATGCAACATTCCTGTTTATACTCATGAATGTATATCAATAAATATCGATGCACTCTTGCATTACTTCTGTCGATTTATGATATCTGATCGCTTAATCAAGATCTTGCTTATATACATACATACGTATATGTACATATGTATATAGGTATATATATATACATACGTGCTCGTATACTTCAAGCCATTTATGACAATAAACACACATCAAGCAAGCGACTCGCTCTCACAGAAAATCAAATTACATTTGAAGATTAATTATTAAACGAAAAGCAAAAACAAACACAATAATGCTACCAATTTAAGGATATAAAAAAGCCATAATAAGAAAGTTCATGGCAATTTTGCACTAAAGTGGCAATGATACTAAACTCAAGCATTGTTTGATTCGGTAACGCGTTCTCGCGAAACACCACCGTTTGTACTTCATCACGCAACTAAAAGATATACAGCAAGTACTTAAAATTAATAACAAAAAACAAAAAAAAAAACAAAAAAAATAGATAAAAACACACACACACACTCACTCTCACTGGCCGTATTATTTAATGTGTTTCTGTGTTGCTGCCTCGTTTCTAATGCTTGAAGGCCGAATGGTAAGATTTTTGCCATTAATAAAGAGAACCATAACAACAACAACAACAACAACACAAGAAATACGCACAACTATTGAACAGCTTTATACAAGAAAACCATTCATATTCTTATAAAAATACCAACTTTTGTTTACCCCGGAAACAAGTAACGATGCGTTGCGAATGCGAACTGAACTGAATTGTGTGTGTATTTTGGTACTGTTGTTTCTGTTGTTGTTGTTGTTGTTCTCAACTGACTGCGCTGACTTTTTTTCGTTGTTTCTTACAACGACTCTATACTAAGCATCGATCGACACTCACCTTTCAGGAAGCGGAAATTCTTTCAGCTCCGGAATATTGCACCAGTGCTGCTCGGGCACCAGCGTCATGAAGATTTGCGAGAAGTACACGAAAGCCACGAAGAACGCGAACGGTATCATGTACAGGAAGAGCAGCTTCTGGTAGCGACCGAACTCGCCGATCAGTGGCAGGATGTCGTCGAAATCGAGCGGCGAGGGCGGTGGCTTTCCGTTTCCGTTCGCCGGGGAGCCGATGACACCACCACCTCCTCCTCCTCCTCCCTCCAGCTGCAGTCCATTGGCATTCGCACTCTTCCGACGAAACACACCCTCGCCGACGAATTCATCGGCCGCAAAGCCTGCGTTCACAAACGACGTGTGGCCATCTTTGAGCACTTGACCCTGGGCGCTGGTGTGTTCCATTTTCCGAACCAAGAACCTGAACTAAATACAAGAACTGAACTTTTCCACGTTAATCACACGTCTCGGCCAGCGGTATTTACAAGTCGCGCTTCCAAATTTGAATCGCCTTCAAAGCGGTTACCTGTTTGCAACAAACTGATCGGATCGCTGGGGCGGCGAGTGGCTTTATAGCTTGTGCTTAAGCTCAAACGCTTAATTAGAACTGCGATCGATGCACTTGTACTTGAGAGTCAACTCAAGAACGTTGAGCCGCACTCTTTGGACGCCAGCCAATCGGCGGCGTTCGTTGGCAACAAAGAAGGCTTCAAACTGGTTGCGCGCGACGAATTCGCTGGAGTTTTGATTCTTGAAACTCCACGGCAGACCCCCAGATCGGACCACACCGCACCGCACCACGCACTACACAACAACAACAACAACAACCACAGCAACAACAACAACAACGAGCCACAACCGAAACAGCTTCTACTCATTCGGATATTTTTAATTTAGCAGATTAGCTGCAACAACACCAACAGCATCATGATTTGATTTTAAAATGCTTACTTGCTTACTTACTCGGTTTACACAGCTATTGTTGTTGCTGTTGTTGTCATGTGAGTATTTTTAAAAATTCATTTATTTATGTATACCATTTAAATTGTACGAACAATAGACGTGAGTGTATAAACTTGGTGTGAATCATAACATCAGAAGAAAACCAGTCTCTGGCGTCACAGGGAAAAATCGATGTAACCACAATCGTCATCATCATTATCACCACCACCATCATCCTCATCACCATCATCATCATGAAGACTATCAAAGCAAACTACCAACGCATGCGCTCGTGACTGAAAAGCGTGGAGTCCTTGATACGTACGGACTACACCACGCATGTGGTTATTTAAATCACCATCACCATCACCAAACCACCCCCAAAACATGCAAACAGATTCACCCTCAGATCTGTTATGGTTGTTGTTGTTGTTGTTATTTCTCACCACGTGGTACCTAATGAGCGAATGCTGTGTGAGCAATGAAAATAAAAGCTTCATGAAATTTTTGCGCTTTAATTGCACAATATTTAGGTTTTAAGTGCATGAAATTCATCATCGTCTAAATATAAATGAATATACCATTCTTTATTTATAGATATATAACACATTATAGCGAAAATGTTTGGTAAAGCTCTCAATTAGCATGTATTATTATTTTCGAATTTCAATTTTAATCTTTAAAAGATATTATTAATCATTAATATTATTATTATTACTGAGCTTATTTATGCCACATAACTAGTTTTATTTCTTTAAGAATATACAGAATATAATGAAAAATATACACACCTCTAAGGATGAGATGAAGTGATGAGGTAGATGATGATGTAGGTTAGAAATTTCTTCCTCACAATAAATCCGTGCAATTACACATCCTTTCAAATCGGTCGTTATAAACATCTGCTGAAATGAGTACAAACATCCTTCGCAATTAGAATGTTTAGAATGTTTACAAATCCGGTTTAAAGATGTTCCAACCGGGAGCATTATTCTGTTGTGGAGGATTAAATAAAGATTAAGATCAATACTAACCTGAGACCTAAGAACCGCCTTTGAAACAATGAGCTGAAAGTGGAAAACTTGGATATGAAAAAAGGAAATTTTAAACCAGAGTTTCTCTACAAATGTACAATCGCCTCAATTTTTATCGACAAACAATTCAAACCCTCGTGGCGTATTGAATCATACGCTTTTTGAGGTATCCATGGTAAAACGGTACGAGAGATAGATGCATACACATAGGAAATTCGTAATCATTAAGTTGAAATTACAAAATGAAAAATTTTTAATGATTCCAATTTTTCAACTCGTTATATTTCACAATACAATCACATTTAAAGTATTACCCCTGCTTTTCAACTTTAGTTATCACTTTATACATCACTGAAACTTTTAGTCTAAAAGGTTTCACTTAAAACTAATCACTTTCTTGACACGCAAATTCAACTGTTTTCAAATAATTTTACAAACAATTCGAAAAAATAGGAATCGAAAAAACAGTCTCCAAAATGTAGAGGACAATGAATTCCAAATACAACTACAGTTCATGACTATAGATCGGTATATAGTCTGATATATTGTACGTAGCATTGCCTTCTTATAATACAATATCTACAAAGATATTTTATTGTTTATTAGTCTAATTTTAAAGTTTGTATAACTAACTACTGTATTGTTATATCTATAACAATAATAAAAGAATTTCTTATATTTGTTATATAACATTTCATTTAATATTTTTCAGTTTCTCGAGGTTTGGTTTGACTGGGTGCTTCAATTAGAGCGCCCAGCTTGGTTATACAAGAAATGTTAACATTTAACAAAACATAAATTGTGTGGAAATGGTGAAGGTTTCTTATACATAACACATTTTCATTGTAATTCTCTGACAATTAGAAATGACACATGTCACATAGTTGTGGGTCCCTCGAATAGCATAGTACTTCGGTATTGCACTCGAAGTTGAAAATTGTCTCGAATTAAGAAGTCTCAAACGGTTAAAAATTGCGAAAATCCTCGAATAACTCAGTTTCGAATAAGACGGAATTAAATTAGATTAACCATGCTATTCGAGGGTCGCCTATTTTATAATTATGCATTCATATAAATTTAAATTTATTTAAAAGGTACAATAATTAAATTTATTAAAAATGTACTGAAATTAAGATTATTAAAAATAACGTCATTGAATTTCATCAAATAACGGCATGGAATTTCATCAAATAATGTCATTGAATTTCATCAAATAATGTTATTAAATTTCATCAAATAACGTCATTGAATTTCAGCAAATAACGTCATTGGATATCATCAAATAACGTCATTGAATTTCATCAACTAACGTCATTGAATTTCATCAAATAACGTTATTGAATTTCAACAAATAACGTCACTGAATTGCAGCAAATAACGTCATTGAATTTAATTAAATAATGTAATTAAATTTCATCAAATAGCGTCATTGAATTTTATTAAACAATGTAATTAAATTGCATCAAATAACGTCATTGAATTTCATCAAATAATGTAATTAAATTTCATTAAATAACGTCATTGAATTTTATCAAACAGTGTAATTAAATTTCATCAAATAATGTTATTAAATTTCATCATAAAGTCATTGAATTTCAGCAAATAACGTCATTGAATATCATCATATAATGTTATTAAATTTCATCAAATAACGTCATAGAATTTCATCAAGTAACGTCATTGAATTTCATCAAATAACATCATTGAATTGCAACAAATAACGTCATTGAATTTAATTAAACAATGTGATTAAATTTCATTAAATAACGTCATTGAATTTTATCAAAAAATTTAATTAAATTTCATCAAATAACATCATTGAATTTCATCAAATAATGTAATTAAATTCCATCAAATAACGTCATTGAATTTCACCAAATAACGTCATTGAATTTCAACAAAAAACGTCATTGAATTTCATCAAACGATGTAATTAAATTTCATCAAATAACGTCATTGAATTTTATCAAACGATGTAATTAAATTTCATCAAATAACGTCATTGAATTTTATCAAACAATGTAATTAAGTTTCATCAAATAACGTCATTGAATTTTATCAAACAGTGTAATTAAATTTCATCAAATAACGTCATTGAATTTCATCAAATAATGTAATTAAATTTCATCAAATAACGTCATTGAATTTCATCAAATAATGTAATTAAATTTCATCAAATAACGTCATTGAATTTCACCAAATAACGTCATTGAATTTCAACAAAAAACGTCATTGAATTTCATCAAACGATGTAATTAAATTTCATCAAATAACGTCATTGAATTTTATCAAACAGTGTAATTAAATTTCATCAAATTACGTCATTGAATTTCATCAAATAATGTAATTAAATTTCATCAAATAACGTCATTGAATTTCATGAAATAATGTAATTAAATTTCATCAAATAACGTCATTGAATTTCACCAAATAACGTCATTGAATTTCAAGAAAAAACGTCATTGAATTTCATAAAATAATGTAATTAAATTTCATCAAATAACGTCATTGAATTTTATCAAACAATGTAATTAAATTTCATCAAATAACGTCATTGAATTTTATCAAACAATGTAATTAAGTTTTATCAAATAACGTCATTGAATTTTATCAAACAATGTAATTAAATTTCATCAAATAACGTCATTGAATTTCATCAAATAATGTAATTAAATTTCATCAAATAACGTCATTGAATTTCATGAAATAATGTAATTAAATTTCATCAAATAACGTCATTGAATTTCACCAAATAACGTCATTGAATTTCAACAAAAAACGTCATTGAATTTCATAAAATAATGTAATTAAATTTCATCAAATAACGTCATTGAATTTTATCAAACAATGTAATTAAATTTCATCAAATAACGTCATTGAATTTCATCAAATAATGTAATTAAATTTCATCAAATAACGTCATTGAATTTCACCAAATAACGTCATTGAATTTCAACAAAAAACGTCATTGAATTTCATAAAATAATGTAATTAAATTTCATCAAATAACGTCATTGAATTTTATCAAACAATGTAATTAAATTTCATCAAATAACGTCATTGAATTTCATCAAATAATGTAATTAAATTTCATCAAATAACGTCATTGAATTTCATGAAATAATGTAATTAAATTTCATCAAATAACGTCATTGAATTTCACCAAATAACGTCATTGAATTTCAACAAAAAACGTCATTGAATTTCATAAAATAATGTAATTAAATTTCATCAAATAACGTCATTGAATTTTATCAAACAATGTAATTAAATTTCATCAAATAACGTCATTGAATTTCATCAAATAATGTAATTAAATTTCATCAAATAACGTCATTGAATTTCATGAAATAATGTAATTAAATTTCATCAAATAACGTCATTGAATTTCACCAAATAACGTCATTGAATTTCAACAAAAAACGTCATTGAATTTCATCAAATAATGTAATTAAATTTCATCAAATAACGTCATTGAATTTTATCAAACAATGTAATTAAGTTTCATCAAATAACGTCATTGAATTTTATCAAACAGTGTAATTAAATTTCATCAAATAACGTCATTGAATTTCATGAAATAATGTAATTAAATTTCACCAAATAACGTCATTGAATTTCAACAAAAAACGTCATTGAATTTCATCAAATAATGTAATTAAATTTCATCAAATAACGTCATTGAATTTTATCAAACAATGTAATTAAATTTCATCAAATAACGTCATTGAATTTTATCAAACAATGTAATTAAGTTTCATCAAATAACGTCATTGAATTTTATCATTTGAAGAAACAGTGTAATTAAATTTCATCAAATAACGTCATTGAATTTCATCAAATAATGTAATTAAATTTCATCAAATAACGTCATTGAGTTTCATGAAATAATGTAATTAAATTTCATCAAATAACGTTATTGAATTTTATCAAATAATTTAATTAAATTCCATCAAATAACGTCATTGAATTTTATCAAATAACATCATTGAATTTCATCAAATAAGGTCATTGAATTTCATCAAATAATTTAATTAAATTCCATCAAATAACGTCATTGAATTTCATGAAATAATGTAATTAAATTTCATCAAATAACGTCATTCAATTTCATCAAATAACATCATTGAATTTCATCAAATAACATCATTGAATTTCATCAAATAATTTAATTAAATTCCATCAAATAATGTAATTAAATTCCATCAAAGAATGCAGTTAAAGTTAACAATTAATGCAATCATATTTAATAAATAATGTTATCGAATTTAATAAATAATGTAATCAAACTGAATAAATAATCTAAATAAATTTAATAAAATCACGTATTGAAATTACGTATATAGGAATCTTGAAAATTAATTGTTCATCGATATGGACAGTATTTTAATAAACATCTTCTTAGTTTTTGCAGCTGTAAAATAAAGTTCATTATTCATTTGATGATCAAGTAAAGATATTAAATGAAATAGGTACACGTTCTACATATATAAATATATGTACCGCACGTATTGATATACGAGCATATATATCTATATATTATCGATTAAGGACGTAGAAGTAGTAACAAAGAAGAAGACGAGAAGAACCTCTGTGAAGAATAAACTTTTAACAAGTTTCATGTAGAGTGTTACAGTTACAACTTCACACAATTGAAGGCGCTAGAGATATCCTCTTTGAAATCATCACATCAATTCTTCTTCATCTTTGATATCATCTTTGAGCATTCATCATATGCTATATGATGCAACTATGAGATACTTATAATATATATCTGTTGTATATATTGATGGATATCCTCATGTAAGATACATATTAAAAGTGTATTGTTGTTGTAGTTGATGTCCACGTTCTACACAGAAGGATAAAATCAGTACTTCAAAGCACACTTATTTTAACTAAACATGTATTTATACGAGTACGTATTGTATGTGTTTGTGTGTGTGTGTGTGTGTGTGCTTATTTTAGTTATTTCTTCTCTTGTTTCTTTATTACGGATGAAGTAGTTCAAGTTCACGTGGACGCATTCCTGCTACGATGCTTAAATTTACATAAAGAACTACGTATTATCTGCAAATACAAGTATTATTATTATATGCATTTAAAGGTCCTTTAAACTATACGGAACTTTTTTAATTACAACTGTTCAACTGCCCTCGTTGACTTTAGAACAATATATTTTCACACTTCAAGTCAGTTTTTTGTTATGTGCTCTTATATCTCTTAATGCCTAACAAATACAAATGTGTTACATAAGAAAGATTTCTTCAATATTAATAAAAGCCTAAATAAGTTATTTATGTGTTATAACATATATGCATGTGTGTGTGTTTCGTGTGTGTGTGTATTTATATATTCTGCATAAGCTTATAATCTGCTATCTGTATGGTATGTACAAAGTGTAGTTTGTTTGTGTGTTCACAATCCAAAAAAAATCACACTGTCTCAAATACACTGTCCGTGAATCTGTGCCTAGAAGCTGTTGTGGCTCAGAGCTGTGGGATTGGGTGTCCTGCAGCTGTTAGGATCCGCTGAAATTGAGCTTTTCATAGGATTGCCCACCAAGTAACAACAACCCAGTTTCATAAATTAAAACTGCAAAACAAGTAACAAGTGTGTGTGTTTTTGTTAGAAAAATAGCGTATATATTTTTTGATCCATCTATGAACCAAATAAATTCGACTAAATATCGTGTTAACACAAAATTATCGGATACAAGGGAGGACACAAAGAGGACATCATACACAAAGTATACAGTTATAGTAGTATTAGTGACATGCGCATTACCTACATGCAGCTACATACATACACACACACGCGATATACATGTATGTATGTGTGTGTGTGTGTCTACGTATGTATGTATGCATTGTACGAATATATTTTAGCTGCAGATTCATAGAAAAAGCAAGACTTTCTTATTATTATTTTGTTATATCTAATCTCTTACCACGCTAAAATAGAGAGAGACATCACTTCGGTGTTCACTTAAGCTGGATAATCATTTCGACAACGATTTCCCCTACTACAATTGATCTCTTACAAGGCCTTATTTATATGTATTTAATATATCGTATTAGAGCTTGACGACAGACAGAGAGTCAGAGAGGGTGTGTGCTTGCACACTTAACAATAACACACCATCAAGGTTACTTTAAAATAATGCTTAATAACAAAACCTACGCAGAGAGTGTATCCACTTAATTAGCAACACGCGTAAAAATCATAACTAGAAATCAAGTACATCAAGTAAAGATTTAGAATAATGTTGAAAATCTGTTCTGTTATAGGAAAGCCGACCCCCCCCCTCCCCCCCTTCCACCCCTTCCAATGAAGAAAATGGTGCGTAGAATCTAATGCAGTTTTAATCTATGATATTAAGTTTTAGCTAATAAGTTGTGTTTCGGAAGCTCAAAAAGCACTTAAAAATGTTGCATGTAGTATATACTTCAAGGCTCTGTATTTATGTTGTTATTTAAACAAGTTACTTAAATTTGCATTTAAATACAAAATAAGTTTAAAATTATTTCCTGGTTATGTAGAGGAATAACGAATATAGGAGCTCTATTATGACATACATAAACAATATTTTGAATTCTGAATCTGAATTTTAAAATCTGAATTCTAGCCTAGCTTATTACATTTCCGAGGAAGAAGGAGTGATGAAAAAATAATATTATGCTATCCAAAATATTATTATTAACCCGATTCACTAAAACATCCTTTCATTTAAAATCTAAATAATACTCTAAACATACCGAATTGAAGCTCTGGAGTTTATTGTTGATCTGCTTGTTGAATACAGAGTATATGTTTATATAAATCTCATTATCATTAATTATATATTAAAAGACGATTTAAGATATGAGATAAACTTTTGTATAGACTACAAATAAACTAACTGATCAATTACGCAACTAAAATAAAAACTATATAATATAATATATTGCAGTACAATAAGAGAAGAAAATGTATATACACATATTAATATATATATTACATACATATTAATAAATCATTTTCAAAATCAAATCATTTAATTGTAAATCTTACAACGCAAGAGATTAACTAAAATTAATAATAGTAGCTACTTATTATATGTTTGTATTTAAAGCTTGTGAAACTTTGTTTTTTTTAACTACGGCATTCAATTAGACTAAAACTACATTAACTATAGCATCATCATGCTGCTGCTGCTGAGCTTTTACATTAGATAAACATAAGCGAATAAAGAAATTGGCATCAGGAGTTCGGGATAAAGTAAGAAGAAAGAAATAATTGTTTATTGCGTATGTTTTTTAAAAGCTAAGATTTAAATATAATTAGTTTATAACAATAGATTCTTTAAACACAAACACGGTTTGTGTACGAGTATTTAAGTATATCAAAGAGATATAGAGGCATATATCATGTCATAAAAACGGAAAGGTTCAAAGAGTTTTAAAGGTTCAGAAGATTGAATGGGATTTATAATATTATATAATACAATATATTATTAATAACTCGTAGTTCATAATCTTAGCTTTTACTAGAATTGGTTTTTTTGCGCTGAATTGTTGAAGTTTATACTCAAGTCATTGAGTTAATGATGACAAGAGCAATAAATTGTATTTATATACATACATTTTTAATTTGCAAATATTAAAAACGTCGTTTAGTTTCAATACTGTGAAGGCGAGACAAATTGTTAATTCATAATTCATTCACTCATTTTCTTCGTAAAGCAATTTATTGTTTGAAGTCATCTACCTTTGTTGAGCTGTAATAGCCTCCACACTTCAACTACACCCCCATCATCCTACACATGTCGCTTATTTTTATTGCTGTTTCTTTATTACAGCAACAAAAGACTAATACTACTAATAATTAATGAATAATTTTACAGCAAAAAAAGAATACAAATTATTTAAAAACTAGACATTATAATCGAGAAAAATTAAATACGCATTAGATTTTCCTATATATTTCACGTTCATGTGTTACACGTAGAATGTTTATTATAAGCAAACGGCCTTTATTATCAACTAGATTCTTTTAAAACAAAAATACACCTTGATGAGGCACTATTATTATTGCAGTTATTATTATGTATTATTAATATTATTATTTTTATTGTTGTTATTACTATTATTATTATAATTAATATTATTATTATTATTATTATTATTGTTATTATAATTATTATTGTTATTATAATTATTATTGTTATTATAATTATTATTGTTATTATAATCGTTATTATTATTATTGTTATTATATTGTAATAAAAATCTTGTTAAAAATTTAAAAACCAAAAACTAATCATTTAAATCAAGAATTAAAGATTAAAACTATTTTAAAAACCTTAAATTTTCTAAATTAAATTTATTATTAAAGCTAATTAACTTAACTATTGACATCCGTAGAAAACTGTCCATACGAATGAGTATTTTATTAATATTCATTTAGATTTTGTATTTCATATTGCATTTTCTTTTTGCTTTGTTTTTCACTTTTACTTTGATTTATATACATTATACAGTCTACTAAGAACAACTCTTTTCTATTAATATATTATAAATGTAATAATTCTAAAATACATAAAATTGTAACTATTAATAGCCATAACTAACATACCAACAACAATATTTCTACACATCATAAATACATCATGTTAGGCATGAGTATTTACTATAGTGTGCCAATTTTTGTTGAGTTTTCAGAAAGAGCTACTAAATCTAATGATACACACTTATATTTATATGTATCTATATAAATAGCATTTACGATTAACATAAACGTCTTAAGAAAAGGTTATCTCATTAAAATTTACAGCTTCTGAAGAAGCTCATTAAAACAAAAAAAAAAAACAAGCAAACCAAAAAAATAATTCCTTAAAATTTGGCTTCAAGCTTGTGGCCCATGTAGCAACAACCGTTTTTTCATGAGTTCTACCATATAGTCGTTATCTGAAGACTTCCTGCTCTTCGCTATATTTAACCAACACCTTAACAATATGCTGTTTGTGGTCTTATCTTTTGATTTCTTTCCTTTTTAATTCATTTCTTATGCGATCCCTCGAAATAAAGATTTATTTTATCTATTTTTGTTTTATTAAATATTTTTCAACAAAGCTAAACCAATCAGCTGCTGGATTTAACGGTGATGCAAACGATAGTTTGAACGATTGTATTATATTTATAATAAATAATTTATGTTTTCTGAATTTGTTTTTCTTCTAAAGAAAAAGAAAACTGATGTACTTCAGTTTAACTTAAAAAAAAAAATGTTTGTTTCTGTTTGTTAAACTAACTCTAATTTGCGAACTCTACGTTGTGGATATTAAAGTCATTATTTTTTATGGAAAAATACATGACGTTGCTGAGTTGAGGTCAATTGGTGTGGGTGATACTGCTGCTGCTGTTGTTGTTGTTGGTGGTGTTGTTGTTGTTGTTGTAATAGTAGTTGGTGGTGCTGTTGCTGTTGTTGTTGTTGTTGTTGTTGAATATTTAAACTTCCCTCATTACTGAAGCCAAACTCTATATTTTGTTTAGATGCAATGTGATAATTCTGTGCTGCAGCGAAAGCTGAGCTGGCGACAGTCTTATTATTTAACCCTGCTTTTCTAGGTCTCTGATAGGTTCTGTCATCATCGTCGTCATCGTCGTTCGACTCCCCAAACAATTGGCTCATATTATTGTTGTATTGCTGAATCTGTAAAATGATTTCTTTGTTCTATTTTGTTGTTGAAACTTTGGCATACGAGTAAAAGCGGTGTCTTTTTACGAGTAACAATGCGTACCTCATCCCCAGTAATGCTTGTTGTTAATCTTCATTAAAATGTATTGAGTACTTAGTATTAAGTGGTAAGTGGTAAATGGTAAATGGTAAGTGGTAAGTAGTAAGTATCAGGTGGTTAGGTTTACACTATGCTATTGAATTAAGTCTAATAATAAATAAGCTAATGCCAAAAATAAGAATGGTTCTGTGTCGACATGCTACGGCATCATGCAATGTTTGTTGCTATAGATAATGGAACGAATACATACCTTGCTGGGGCCCTTCGGGCGGGAGGTGGACTGACCGTGTGAATTGCTACTTCCACTTCCACTGCCACCTCCACTGCCATTTGTAGCCGATTTGCCGTGCTCCGAGGACTGCTTCTTTTCTGGATCTTCTTTCTTATCTTTATCTTCTTTCTTATCTTTATCTTCTTTCTTATCTTTATCTTCTTTCTTATCTTTATCTTCTTTCCTAGATTTTTCTTTTTCTTTATATTTTTCACGCTCTCGATCACGATCCCTCTTCCTGCCGCTGCTACTGCTGTGCGGATTATTATTTACAGCGGTCTGGTTATGCATCGCATTAGAACCTGTTGGCGCCGTGTTGCTGCTGGCGTAATTCTCAAGCTTCTCTTTGGATATTTTAATTTTCAGGGCTGGCGGTGAGCTGACGTTCGGATTGTTGCAGTTGTCCGCAGACGCACTTCCACTGGGACCACCACTTCCACCAATATTCAACTCTGCGGCGGTTATGCGATCCTTTGGTATTTTGATCTTTAATCCCCCTTGCTCCCCGGCATTGGCTGAAGTATCAAGTTTTTCTTTCGAAATCTTTATTTTAACCGGTTCGGAAGTGTCTGGCTCTCGAGTCTTGTGTCTGTCTTTATCCTTCTTGTGTCTCTTTCGTTCTTCCCGATCCTTCGACTTGTCTTTCTCTTTGTGCTTGTGTTTCTCCTTCCTTTCTTTTTCCTTCTTCTTTTTCTTCTCAGACTTGCTACTGGTTGACTCATCCATATTCATCGACGCCTGCATGGTGGCAGCAGACGGTTTATCTTCTTTTAGCAGGATATTCGGTGGCTGAAGCAGTTGCAAAGGTGGATAATTACCGACTACTGGAAGCGGCTCCGTTTTAATGAAAGTGTTGGTAGTGCACAAACTTTCTTTGAGTAGAGTTCTCACTAAATCTGGATTTGTTTCAATTCCGTTGCCTACTTGCATTTTATTGGAATCGATTGCACTGCGCCCATCAGAATAAGATTGTCCAACTAAGTTAATGGAAGAAGTGTTGTCCACTTTCCTAATCTTCGGATCTCGATTTGTATCGTTTTCTTGCAAGATTGCCGAGTTCTCGTTGGACCGCTTAACTCCAGAGTAAGCTGAAGCACTTGTGCCCGCAAGTACATTTGGAACATTTCCTGGGTCCAACTTTTTCTGCATTTGCAATTTCTGCGTTGATTGTGAGTTGTTGCGCGGCCCTGCCATCGATTGGTTGGAGACGTCGACCGCACCGAAAGATATGCGATTGCGTTCTTTCTTTGCTGGTGGATCAAAGCTGCGGACCTCACGCTCCATCTTCTTGTTGTTAGCGCCGCCGATTCCCATATGATGTTGATGGAGCTGAATGGCTTCGTGCAGTTCAGAAGTAATCAAAGGCATCTTCGTTTGCTGCGGCGGCGGCTGGTGTTTAAACCCTGGAAAAGGAAGCAATGAAGAAAATGTTTGGGCGGAGTCAGTATGTGCTTCTTCACTGTTTTGGCCTGCATCCGTGGATCTAATATTAGAGTGAATAGCAGCTGTTGGCTGTAGTGACTGGACTGGTATGGAATCGGAGCAACCGGCGCTGTAATCGTGTGGTAAAGGATGCTTGTGTGGTTGTGGGTGTCGTTGGACGGGCACTGATTGATCGTGTTTGCTGCTGCTTGTTCGTGACATGGACTGATGATAGCCGGGCGGAGGCAAGCGCTGATGTTGTTGTAACATGCTACGGGGCATGTCAGCTCCACTCAACTGAGGATTTCCAGCGGGTGCTAAGTTCGCCGGAGGAAATATTTTGTTGGAAGCAGTTTTGTTTTGGTCCGGAATCCTTTCGGTATGTTCCTTGGATGCCATGCGACCAAGATCAGGTTTCTGGGGCAGTTTGTGGGTCTGAAGCAGATTTGCGGATGCAGTTGAAGTGCTTGGGATGCTGTTTCGGTCACGCGATTTATGGAAACTCGACTCATGCGGTTGGGAAGAAAGTTTCTGAGATACAGTTGGCACCACAGGACGATTGTTGCTATTGTTGGACACGGAAACACAGCTGTTGCGTGCTGTGTTAGTTGAGGAAGTCGGAATTATTGATAATGCATTCAGATTCTGTGAATATTGGGAGTGATCACGTGGCCTGTTGGCTGAACTGTTGTGTTGTTGCTTGTGGCTTGTGGTGGCTTTGTGATCTATGAATAAACGAATTCCAATAATAATTTCAAGGAATGTCGATTAGTTTGTTTACCAGGAAGATCGTTTGCGGCAAATGTTAGCTTTGCGTGATGGTGAGAAGTAGAAGATGAAGACGAATGGTGAACGCGATGCTGGCTAGAATGGGAATGGGAATCTGGTCGTCTGATTTGCTGATGCGCATGATGTGAAGGCGGCGGCGGCAAGAGAGGAGGGGCCTGTCCGCCACTCTGTGACTGCTGGGACTGTTGCTCGGACGTTGAAGAGATGGCCATCGAGTTCGATGTGGGTGCAACCATGTTGGGCTCATTTATATTTATTGAAGAGTGGTACATTTTCATCATGTCGACCATTTTCCACTCTTCAGGTTTAGCCTTCTTATCCTTATTAACAGCCCGATTACCTGCGCCCTGCGCCAGAGCTTTAATTGAATTAAGCTTTGATTTGAGGCGAGCAGGAGATTTCTCGTAAATTGAAATAAACTCATCAGTCAATTGTTTTAGCAATTCCATTGTAACAGTTTTATCCACATAATGGAACCAGTGTTTGCCTTCGGTGGACTGGGGAATCTATAAAAAGCAAGTAGTTTCATTATTTTATATCAAACTCAGAGAAGAATTCATGAATATTTCCAGTTACTCACCTCCCAACGAGACCACTTGCAGGCCAAATAAATGCAAAAACAAGCAACAACTGTTGGCTTGTATTGTAAGCACATGGATGTTAGATGCAAACTAAAATCATAAAATAATCGAATTACATTTAACTACAACGGTTCTTCATACAAAGGTTCATTTATTCATCGGAGTATATAGACGATTATAAAGGAAAATGATTTGATCATGGATCACTAGAAAGGAAGTAAAAGTTCTTCGCGAAAACTTTGAAAGCAGATCGTGAATTCATTGTGGTCTAAGTACAGTTTCCACACTATAGTTTTGTGTACTTCTTATGTAATTGCTTAGTATTCCATTAATTTCAGGGCAAATATAGTAATGTAACTACCATTAATTTGAAGGTAAATATAGTAATGTAACTACCATTAATTTGAAGGTAAATACGGTAAAGTAACTACATCAGGTTTGGCATTATTTACCTGTTTGACGCTAGGAAGTAAGATGTTTGGGCCAAATCCTTGCAAGCTAAAATATAATTACGTTTGTAATATTCTTGAATAAGTTATGGTACTTGTACCTTTAACCAAATGGCACGTCTTGACTACGTGAGTGTGTGGATGGTCGATTGCCACATCGAAGCCCAGCGTCTGCAAGAGAACATTCTCGTTGAAAACAAGGTCTTGCGCCTGCTCCAAGTAGTAGGCGTCAGTGGGCGTAGACGTGGGCAGATTCAGGCATTTATTGGACGCTTTTATAACGTGCTCAAGTTTTCGCGGCTGCTCTTCTACTTTAGCCGCTAGGAACAAACTAGCCGCCGCAATTCCGTTGCGGTGGAAATGTGTAAATGAGTGAAATGCATAGAATCGGTGCATGTATACAATCGCAGTGTTTATGCACAGCTGGGATCTAAAAAATTCATTCGTTTTTCCCATTTAGGACACAAGCGAGGGTCACGAATACTTACACTTGCAGCCTCTGTCCCATTTCTTGAATCAAATAGGCAGTCATCTGTCTGTAGGATAGTTCCTGATCGGTGTCTATGCCGCTGCGTCGACTGGGCGAGTTCGCCAACTGCTCGCCCGAAAAATACCATAGCCATTCTTTGTCTTTTTCTACACTGCTACTGATCGGGTTTGTTGCGGAACCTCCGCCGGCGTTGTAGGCTGACGAAAGGCTTGGCAGACCGGACGACATGTCTGTTGTTTTTCAATTTCACGTTTAAACTATTATCAACTTCATGGATTTTCGCCTCTCATCAACAAACTTCTTAACAAAATCGATCTAGTAGGCTTTGACTTTTTTTTTTTTTGCAACGCTACTACGATAAAAAAAATTCAAAATTATGCTAGCAACGTCGAAACTGTTTTCGCTTAAGCGTGAATTACAATTTCAAATTTTTCAACAATCGACTCATCTGGAACTGTACAAGTCTATCTCGGTCTCTTTCGCACTTTTCGAAAACAGGTGACTCAGTTTTGAAATAAAATTTGGGTTTTAGCTGAGTTAAGATTCCAAAAGTTTCGCATGAATTTCATATAAGAGATTACTATGAAGGAATGTTTGCTTCATATTAATATGAATTAGTACAAATAACACAAGCATGCGTTGCGTTGTGTTACGATAACCAAGAAACGGAACCAATTTCTTTGGATTACGCAAAAACTCGACTTTGCACTACATGAGCAAACCAAATGGTCCCTACTTTCTATTTTTTATCCACAGCACATCTTTTATAACTTGAATCGTGTAAACAATTGCTAAAATGAATGTTACTAGCAGGAATGCCGAATTTTTGATAAATTTGTAGGAATGGAACTTGGCATTGACGCCATTTGGAAATTAGTCAAATCACACGGTATTCGAATGCGAAGGCTCGATTTGTGGCAGGAATTCGAGATTTGCTGAGCAGAGGATGAGTAAATTCAACAATCTTCACTTATATGATAAAATACCTCGGAATTAAAATATTTTTTTCTCTTTTTCCACCGAAAAACAATAATAAATTCACAACGTTACAAGAAAAAAAATGTATTCACAAGAATGGCCGTCCCACAAAGCAAACTGGGATGAGAAACGATATCAAATATCGATTGTTCATTAGTGTTCACAACACCATTTGAACAGTTTGGCCTAGGTCACACGTAACTTTTTCACAGCCGCACGGGAAATTTTAGTGAATGTGATAGCGTGCGAGGGAGATAGGTTGAAAAAATATCCCGTGTTGTTTATATAGGTTGACAAAGTGTGTAGAAAGGTAGAGTGAAATGTGGTTTGTTTCTGAAAGTGCGTTTATAATTTTTATGTGTTTTTATTTTATATTTATTTATAGTATTACTATTCTTACTACAACAAGTACTTTTTGGGTAGTAATATCATATCTTTAAATGGCTCTCGAAAGCACTTTTCACAGCCGCAGAAAGAGTATGCGTCCGACCTCAAACTGCGCAAAAACCAAAAGGGTACAATAACTGTTCGTGCACAGCACTCAATTGAGTGGTCGTGTGCTCTCGGTACTAGAGAGATAGGATGAAAATGATTCGTGAAATCTCTTCTTCGATATTGTAGGCGGTGAATAATGAAACAATGTTTCGGTGCAAACAAAAACAACAAAGCATACGCTTTAGGATTACATAAGTTCGTATATAATGAAATATACTACTTTTTTAACGGAGTCTTGAAAAATGAATTGGAATGTAGTTTGTTTGTGGCTGTCGATGTGCCATCGAGTACACTCGATACATAGATTTCTTTGGCCCATATTACATTGCAAACAGTTGTTCGATCAAACAGTCACATTGTTTTTGTTTTCTGTATAAAGCTGTCAACCCTCAGTTCATCCGTGAGAGAATGAAAACGGATGAACTGTTGGCACAGCAAATACTCTGTTTGCAGGCGATGAGTGAAAACTACAAAGAGAACAGACTTGTTGTGTGGTGTAATAAAAAAGTATGCCTGTTTTGGAGTGAAAAAGCTGCACTTATATCGGAGGATTGCGTGAAAATAATTGCACAAAGCAACTCCAACTATGTATATATACTACGGAAAGTGTTTGACTGTTGTGTTTGCAATGTAACATAGCAAGCAAAAAGATTTGACGGGAGAGTGAAATAGTTCATTTCTTTGGACTATTTGATGGAACAACTGTTTGCAATGTAATATGGGCCTTTGTTGTTGTTTTGTGTGTAAAAAAGATAATGGAGAAAAATGTATGTAAATAGATCTGATAAATTTTTTAATTATATTCCTCTGCCTCTCGATCCAGAATATTATACTTTCACATAAGTTAAACATTTTGCCTGGTTTTCCATTGAGTCAAACTCTGCACAAACAATGAGTTCTCTGATTTACTAGTGATAAAAATGTGTATTTTCGAAATTTGCAAACGTGGGTCAAGCACAAACATAACCACACTTCCATGGGGCTCGTAAACACTTTTCACAGCGGCAGAAGAAATGGTCGTTTAACACTCAATTGAGTGCGGTGGATGAATAATTGGTTCCTTTTTCTTTTTGCGTATTTCGTGGTCACGCTATCACGTTTTTACCAATGTGAAAAATGTTTCCGATCCAAAATTTTGTGATTTCCAAGCTGACTAATTATTATGCTTATTCTCTACCTCTGAAGCGCTGACCAAATGCTCTAGTTGTTGGTTATTTTTGTTGAAGTACTTGCTCGTAGTTATCAAAATACTAAGAAAATATTCGATCTTTAGAATAATTTTTTCATCAGGATCGGTGGCAGATTTTAGAAAACGCAATTTAAAACATACTATCACGTAAATAAAATTTAATACTTTTAAACTGAACAACCTTTCTGAAAAATCGCGCCTAAACTTTTTTATATCTAAAATTGAAATAAAAAAAGTTTATTTTTTTCGATTTTATATTCCGATAATAATAACTGCTTACAACAGCTTTGAACATCACTGGAATATTCGAGAAAGTTTTTTAATACCTACGTGAAAGCACGGTAATATTCATGAAGGTTTTTTGTATATATATATATATATGTATATGTTTTGTATATTTGAATAAATTAAAATCTTGAAATGATAATAGACAAAATATTAGAAAAACAACAAATTTTGGTGTTCCGTCAGTGCAACATTTGTTTGGAACATTTTAAAAATGAAGATTTACATCAATGGTTACGAAAAAGATGCTTTGGCAGCACTTTCAGATATCGATATTTTAATAATTTGACCTCAGTAATCGACTCCGATTCATAAAAAAGTTATTGAAATAAGTGCGTTGCTGCGAGCAAGCTGTGCGATTATGGAGGGAAGCGTACAAAATATAAATATCCGGGGATCAGTGATTCCGGAAAACTTTTCCACGTCGGAAAAAACATTACGCGAGCAACTGCATTCTGAAATCGAGAGTAAGTCGAAGACATGTTCTAACCCAACATTCGAATGCTCCATTCCACGAGTAGAAGGCTCTGACTATTGCCATCGACATATACTCCGTGATCCACGGTCGAATTTCAAGCAATGTAGTCACATTTACATGAACGGGAAGAAATGCACTAATGCCGTAAAGAAGCATGACATAAAGAAGGATCCGGCGCTAACGACGCTGTGCTTCGAACACAATCGCCAAATGCAGATCAACCAAACTCACTGTACTGTGGGCAAGTTGAAACGTGTTGACACCAACGAGTCGCTCCTCTACAATCTGTCACAACACTTGAGCGTTGAGAGCAAAGTAGACAGACAGACACAAAGCGATGGCGACGAAGAAATCGATGTGGTGTCGCCAAATCTTCCACCCTTCGGTAAGTTTGTTGAATAACTCGATCTTTAGGTTTACTGTTCTAATGCTAGGTTAACCTAACTCTTCCAGTGAACTACGAGCACATTCGTGATCTGGAAACAATAAGCACCGCGATCAAAAAGCGGAAGCGTATTCTTGATTATGCTTCGGACAGCTCTTCTGACGACGAGGTGACGTCAATAACGAACACTGCGCGAAGTGTTGATTGGATTGATTCGGATGAAGAAAGTGTGGATTCTCTGGAGCAGGATGTAACCAGGTATTGAAATGCATATAAGTATAAAATGACTGATGAACATCATTCGACGAGGATTACATGTGAAATTCTCTTTCAGACATGCTGGAATTTACACGCGTCAGGAGGCTTTGTATGTGTCAGAGACCAAACTCACCAAACTACAAGGTCTGTACATCGACCAGATTGACCGAATGCATCATATATTAAAAGAGAAACGTCGCCAGTATCTGCATGCGATTCGTAAGGAACGGGAAATACTCTGTATGTGTGGTTGAATAATCGAAATGTCACAATTAACTATGAAATCTTTACTCCAGGCAGCGTTCATGACCAAATAAAGGACACGCCACGTGAACGCTTGGTGTACGAGAAGCTAAAAGCTTTGAATCATTACCATAGACGCTACGGCCCTGAAGCAGTGCTCTATAAGAAATTCAAGGAGAAGCGTACCCGTTCCGCTGAGGGATATGTAGCGAAACCCTCAACGTTTGCGAAGTGCATCTTCACGGAGGGTGGTGTTAAGTGTGGCGTGAAATCTCTGCCCTCTTGTAAATATTGTAAAAAGCATGTGTTGGAAGACAAGAAACAAATACTATTCCGCGCCTGCCAAGTCGACAAGGGCGGAGTCGTTTGTCGGGACGCCATACCGTGTATTTTCGAAGATTCCACCTGCGTGCTACACCTGCAATTGCCGAAAAAGCGTCAGTATATTAAAAAGGTTAGTGTTTGATATCTTATGACACATGGATTTTAGAGTCATTCTCTATGTTGGTAGCTTTATAAACTGCGCATCGTATTCGTTCCAAACACAAAGAAACGTTTCTATACAGCTTCCTGCAGCTATCGTTATCGTTACTTCTATCGCAAGTCTAGTTTCTCTATTTATGTAGTTCATTGCTAATATACTCGTATATCAATTCACAACTTTTCGCTTATTTAATTGTTTTCAGTTTTGTTCTTTACGAATATGTTTTTCGCTGATATTGAAATGCATTCCATTGAGTTAAATAAAAGAAAAAACATTCATGTACGAAGAAGCAAATCCTTTTTAAATAGTCTAGTAATTCATTGTTCTGTATTATGAAGAAATACTTTTTATATTCAATAGATATTAATGTAAACCGGTTGTGTTTGCGTCTTCCTCCTCCCCCCTCCACTAATTGTTAGATAATTCAACTTGATTGCAACAGATGCTGTAGTGTAAACGAACTACGAAGCTTGCGCGGTAAGTTGTACGTGGTAAGCTGACAATGAAAGCATTCGTTTTATTTAATATTTTCTTATTGTTTTCAAACTATTCGCTTCTATATACGGTACTTCATATGTACACAAGATTCTTATCTGAAGAATATACCTGCAATTAATAACAACTCTTTCTTCTGTCCAATAAATATGTATATAAATTTCAAAAATATACCGTCCTTCGTCTTTACACATTTATATTTGTTTAGTTTGCTGTGAGAGATTTATTTGAGATGAAAACTTCTCCAGAGCATTGTTGAAGCAGGGTTTTTTTAGTTCCCAATCGATCGAACACCATTTAGTTATACGAAAGTAATTGCTTTGAGTTCTTGCAATGAATTGAGTTGTTGATTCAATTAATCGAGAATTACTTTGATGAGGAATAAGTTAAATCGCAACATGAAAACTATTATAGAGATCAGTATAATAAACAAATTCCGGATGAAAAATAATAATCAATTAACTTTTAAACATCATCTTAATCGATCTTTTAAAACTTCAAACACAATCGCGAAAGTTGCACCTCCAAAAAATGTCACTATGTTTGAGCAATAAAAGTAAAGAATAATATTCAGTCGTATCGAAGCAGTTACAACGCAGTAATAAATACCATATACTATCTATTTATTTAATTTAATTTCAATTTCAACTCTCAACATAATTAAATTTTATGAAGAGTATTTCACGCAATTTATTCCCTCACAGAAAGACGATTCTGGGACGGAGGACGACGATTTGGATGTCGCCAATACTACTGCTGCAACAGTTATAATTGATCTGGACGATATCAGTTCAAAATCAACACAAAATACAAAAGCTAACATCAATGAAACAGAAAAAGTTACAAATTCAAATTCGTCGTCGGTTTCCATGAACAACGATGATAACATGAACATTACAATTTGTCACGATTTATCCGTGTTAAAGCCACAGATAAAAAAAGCTATCGTGAACGCACCGGAGAAAGTTACGAATTCAAATTCATCCTCGGTTTCCAAGAACAACGAGGATAACATGAACATCACAATTTGTCACGATGTGTCCGTGTTAAAGCCACAGATGAAAAAAATTACCGTTAATGCACCGGAAAAAGTTACGAAATCAAATTCATCACCGGTTTCGATGAACAACGCTGATAACAAGAACATCACAATTTGTCACGATGTGTCCGTGTTAAAGCCACAAATGAAAAAAATTACCGTTAACGCACCGGAAAAAGTTACGAATTCAAATTAGGATAAACAATGCATCCTATTAAAGAATATTAATATTATATAATAATATAGATAAAATAATCAGGAGCACCGAGCTTATTGCACTTTTTTTTCTGCTTTCCTTTTCATTTACAAAACGAGTTATTTTATAAAAATCAAATGTGAAAAAGTTTTAAAAAGTTTTAAATGTATTTATTTGTTTTACATAAAGTGTGGTAAAATTATTTTATCTATATTTAGAGATTATATTATTAATTACAAGCTATATAGTTTCCAATACGAAAACATCTTTGCGACGATGCTCTCATTCTTATTTTATTTTGCTGATGCTTTTGTTCGTTCATACTATGAATTGTTCACTCATTCTTATTTTATTTTGCTGATGCTTTTTTTTGTTCGTTCATACTATGAATTGTTCGCTTCCAAACGAATGCCCACCATATGTTTTTTTTTTTGTTACTTAAAGACTTGTGAAATAAATTATAGTCATTTGTTTAAAGTGAATTGGTGTTTACTTATTTAGTAGGCGTGATAGTGGTCCGATTTTCTCGACTTTCGATGTCAAAGAGAGCCACGCATGAGAGGCCGCCCCGACGATGCCATGACGATGTTTGTACTGGAGAACTCCTGTAATCGTGGGCATCTGAGGCGTTGGACTCGGGAATAACATTTTAGATACACTCAAGAAGCTGAGAATTTGAGGTACAAGCACGGATGAATTCATGTTTGCTATAAAAAGTAGGCGTGGCACTGACCCGCCTATGATGACATTTAGTATTTGTGCCAAATGTCAGGGTGATGCCTCCATTCAGGAAATTTGACGGATATTAAAGGTTCCTAGGTACTAATATTCGAAATCTAAGTTATTAAACACAATTTCATATGAATTAAAATGATATTAAAATTTAATATACACTCGTTTATGTACATATATTCAAAAAATTCTCATATGCAAACAAGAAGATATGAAAAGAAATGTCAAGAAAAAACCAGCTCATCATGTACATTGCGCTCACGAGAAGGTAAACATTCAATCTGGTGACAATCCAATAAGATGAACACCTTTTTCGTAATAATAACAACCATTTAGAATATTTTAAAAGGTCTTTTTTAAAAAGACGATGAAAGCTCGAAGACGTGAACAAAACTTCAGAGAAGCATCCATTAACATAAATTGTGTTGTAATCTGGGGAATCCCCGGTTTGTTTTCTCGTATTTCGCTATCATCTGGTAATTTTGAAATGTTTTAATTTTTAAATAAAATGTATGCTTTCAAAGAAATAAATATGGTTTTATATTATATTGAAAAGAGAGGTCATTCTGAGGTAAGGTTTCCATAATAATTTTCGTTACCGCGAACACGCGCGGCATTCATTAGTTCACAGTATCGCGAGTACACTGTAAATTACGTTATTATTATATGTAATTAGATATTCTTATTTTATACATACATACATAGTTCTATATTATGTAATATAATGATATTGCGTTCGTCGTTTGGGAAAATAATCAAAATCTTTGTAGAAAAATGATGCACGCAGTTTTTTTACATGAATTAATACAAATTTTTATTTATTGTAGTTGTTCGAATTGCATGAAGGGGCAGTTGTTTTGTTACTGTTGTTGTTCTTGTTGCTGTTGTTGTTGTTGTTGCTGTTGTTCCTGTGCTCGTAACGATCGATATACATACATAGCACTATATATACAATTTTCACTTTCGTTTTGACAATTTTTATTTCATTTCTTGACGTATTAATAATGATAATAATAGTAATAATATTAAAATTTTAAAATCATGGTTCATCGGTAATTTTTGTTGATTCACCAACGAGCTTTGTTATTATAATATTACTAAATTTTGTGTGTTTTTTTTTTTTGGTTGTTTTTAAATTTCGTCGTCACACAATTCATAAAAATCTTTTTGCTAATTAATCTTCTTCAATATTTTATTTGTTCCGAGAGGTAGAGTTTTTTTGTTTTGTTTTTCTGTTTAATTTTTTTTTGTATTTTTGGTTTTTAATGCTAAGAAATTTACATATATTGAAAAATTTGTACAATTTTCTTTTAATATTTGTTATGTGGCCCATATAATTTTACTTAGAATTCATAACAGGCAATCAATCAACCGATCAATGGATCAATCGATCAATCAATCAATCAATGTATCAATCACTCAACCGTTTATTTTGTTTGACTTCGCTGATATTCAAATATGAAACATTGCTCTTTATTGATTTATTGATCAAGCTGATGTTTTATTTTTCATAGACACGCTTTTATAGACGTTTTTATCTTTTTAATGACAGTTTTATAGACGTTTTTATTAATCTTTTTATAGATGTTTTTATCAATCTTTTTATAGACGATCGATCTTTTCAAAGATGCAAAAATCTATATTTTGTTTCTAAATCTTTTCATATTTTAATAAATCCTTTAATAGATCAAAATTTATTGATCTACATTGACTATGATTGGATGTGGTTTTGTTCTCTTCTCACCACTCGTTGTGTGGTGAAAAAACGCGGATGTGTTTTCTTTTGTTTCTCTGTTGTCTGAATTTCGTTGTTTCTCTTTAAATCCTTAATAGTTATTACTTAACTACATTACATGATAATATGCATTCGTATAGTAATTTGAACTCAGTTATTTATAGTGAGAGTATTTGAATATCTGTGAAACCGTTGAATTATATAGGAAAATAATATATACAAACATTCGTACATGTTGTGTGTGTGTGTGTGTGTTTTAAACTCCTTCCTGAACCACATTTAGAAAAAAAAAAAAATTATAATAATAATAAAAGAAAAACAAATTGAATGAAATTTTTAGAAACTTTATTCTTAGAAAATAAAAAATATAATTACAATAAAAAAAACGTTAGAATTAAAACTAAACTTAAAGCGTAACAATTATTGCGAAATTCAATAAAATCAATCTTAATCATTCTAGAGGCGAAACTAAAGCACGACAGTTCAACGTCGAAGTGATCATGGAAAAAGTAAAGATTACACTTTAGACACTTCGGTGAGACGCAGGACCCGAAGGTCGCTAAATTATGCTGCAGGTTCTGTTTAATAAGTTACAATGTAAATATATATACATACATACTATATATACTACATAAAAATATGTATAGTAAAAGTGAAGACATGAAGAAGAAGAAGAAGAAGATATGCTTGTAATTGTGATGCGGGCAGTTTTTCCGAAACTCTTAAAAAGTTGGCATTTTTGATTGTTTTGTTTCCTAGTTCTACGTACAAAAAAAATTATTCGTTCGCTTTAACGCAAATAAAATGTTACAAATGTTCAAAGTTCAATTCTTTAACTGTAGGCAATGTTAACGAAAGGCAACGTTAACGAAAGGCAACGTTAACGAAAGGCAACGTTAACAGAAATCAACCGTACCAGAAATCAATGTTAACAGAAATCAACCGTAACAGAAAACAATGTTAACAGAAATCAACCGTAGCAGAACAGAGAATGACGAAGCTCGGATGATTAACGTTAAGAAAACCGACGACTTTAACAGAAAATAACGTGATAACGAGTTACCAGAAACCGATGTTTACGAGAAACTTTACCACTAGAACAGCAGCGGGTTGTTTTTCTATGTTTTCTGTGGCAAAAAAGATTTCCTTAGCTTTCGGTTCTGTTTAAGGAATCTGTTTACAATGAATACGTTTGCGAAATAATGCATCGGCAGTGAAAAATTGTTGTTGTGTGTGTTGTTGTTGTTGTTTCAATAGCTTGACAAATTAAGTCTAAAGTTTAGAAATATTAAAACTATTATTGGTATTAAATAAAACACTAAAAGTAAAAGCAAACTTTTCAATGTAATCGAAATCATACAAGTAAGCAATATTAAATGATAGGGGTGGAGGGAGGGAGGGGGGAGGGGGGGGGGGGGAGGGGAAAGAAATACATACAATGTAAATCTATGAAAGTGGTTGTTGTTGTTGGATTTGTTATTTTCTTCTCTTTTTTTTGTTGTTGTTTAAATCGTTTCTTTAACTTTTGTTTTAAGATTAAATTTAATTCGAATGTGAGCAATAATTTCAAATAAATTTTAAACATTTGTGTAATTTAGAGATGGAAATAAGGTGCTGCTATGTGAAAAACAGTTATTCTTTATATTTTCAATATTTGATTTTTTTTTTTTTGCTGTAGCTTTTTTGCGATATTTAATTTTTCTCGTTTTTTGTTTTCAATGAAAAAATAGTTTTTGTGGATTTTTTTCTTACTGTTTTCTTCTCCTTGATTAAATTTTGATTTTTTTAACATAGTTTGAAATTTTTTGTAACTAAATATTCGCTACTTATTTATTTATTTATTGGCAATAATGAAGAACATAAAATATCCGAAGAAGGGTCTTTCCACTTAAAGCAGGGTAGCGTAGCACCAGACATAGCATTGTTGAACAATTTAAAACAGTTTCAGCCGATTTTAGGACATTACAATTAAAATTAAAATACAATCTTTTCTTGTAGTTTTCACAAAACTTATAATGGTAAACATGTAGTAATTGTTTTCATCTTTTAGAATAAGGAACTAATTAACGAGAAGGGGAAGATTTTTGTTTTTACATATTTTCTTAATTTTTAAGTGTTTCTTTTTACAATTTTATGTGGGTTCCTTCCTTCTCGGAGGCGAGTGCGGGGAGGGGCAGAACTCCTTCTCTCTTCGCTAAGCGAAATGTATTAATAAAATGCTTCGAAAACGTCATTTAAAAGACTTTAGAAGGATGTCCTTGATATTTCTGACTTTAAATTAATAAACGATTCTTCTTTCTTTTCGAATTGCATGCTCTCTGCATGTCTTCATTAACTTATATGATTTCATAAAACATTTGCTACTTCTTTTCTAATACATCACTTAAGAGTTAATATTACACGAAAAGAAAAGAACGTACTCATCGTCTGCATGTACGAATGCACGAAAGAAGAAACTCACATGTTTTATATTTAATATCTAATTTTAGACGTAATCAACTATACTATAAAATAAGCAACAGTAAAAATATATATTCATAAATCAAACAATAATAATAATAATAATAATAATATTAATAATAATAATCATAATAATAATAATGTAAAAAATTCACAATAACAAGTAAGAAAAATTTACAAAAACCGTTTTAATATATATGGTTTACTAAGGCTTAGAATCGATTACAAAATATATGTATGTGTATAGCGTTAAATAACTATTGTTTTTTCATATTTAATATATATATATATTCATTTACAGGTGTAAATATAGAGAGGTGTATATTTACATTTATCCAAATAACTTTACAATAAAATATACAAACGACTTTCAACAAATTCATCATTCCACGTGAGAGAGTTGGCTCTGATCACAGATCCTACGCGTATGTGTGTGTATAGATCTATGTCTGTGTATGTATGTAGGTCTGCGAACGAGATCTCTCTCTACGCTTCCGGATTCTCTAAACAAAAAAGAGTTGCTTTACAGACTCCTTTCGATGCAAAGACATCTCTTTCCCCAAAGACTGCCTTGGAGGACTCTCCTTAAATACGCTTTTCGCCATTTTTTCTTTATGGACTCTGGAGATTATCTTCCAAGGTCTTCGTCTTCAGTTGTATAGCTATGTAGATGGATAGATTCTTTCTAATCAGTTGTAAAACGAATTGCTTTTCATTTACCAACAAAAGTGGAACATTTTCCATTGTTTTTGTTTTAATAATCCTTTCTTTACTATCTCCATGGATGATAACGAATATATTAGAATAATTCAACTTTATCTATTCTTCTGTTCTCTTCTTTTGAGTATAATTCTATTTCGATAACATAATTTTGAAAAACATCTTGTAATAAATACGATATTGAAAATCCATTTAATTTACAAATAATTAAATCTTAATGATTACTCTCGCTCGCTTTCTCTATCTCTCTCTCTCTCTCTCATTTCTCCTCTTCCCTCTTACGTCATAACTCTGTACTCTCTTATGATCTAATAAATAATTTCATTTAGTTTTGTACAATTATTAGCCAACATATTTTAATTCTCTACGATCAAATCGATGTTAAAGCAATTTTGAAAAATTTATTCTAAACCTGATTTCACTATCTAAATTATACTCCATTGCAATCGATCTCAATTATGTCCTTGGGAACGTCGACGAACTGGTAGACGAGCCGCTGGCCATCGACCTTGGCGAGAATGCCGCGCTGGTAGTAGTAGCGTAGCGCCCGGCCCATGGTCTCGTAGTTCATGTCCGGCTTGTTCTTGTGCATGCCCCAGAGGCGAGAGACGGCCTTCGAGTCGACCAGCTTGAAGACGCCCTTCTCCCGGTTGGTCCACTTGATGAAGCGCGGACAGTATTCGCGGTCCTGCAACAGCTTCAGCAGGAACTCCCACAGGTACGTCGTGGATCCCTCTCTGCTGCGCCGCTTGACACCCATCTCGATCTTCGGCTTTCGCGGTTTCTTGAGCTTGCGCTGCGGGAAGCCGCCCAGTTCCAACATGTAGGAGAGATCATAGTTCACGCTGGACGTGGTTGCTTGTATCACGCCCTGTTGGTGCAGTCCGGGCGGGACGACGCCGCCAACGCCGCCCGCAGTCCCCAGACTGCTGTTGGAGATGCTGGAATGCGGATGATGCGGATGATGGAGGCCGTGCGTCTGAGGATGCTGCATGGAATGATGGGCGGCGAGTCCTCCGTTTGTACGCGGCGGGGACGGTGTCGTGAAGTTCGAAATGGGCGTGTACGGGCCCGAGCTATTCAGGCCGCCGCCCACGCCATTACCTCCGCCACCTAGACCGCCTCCACCTCCGCCACCGCCACCATTGTTCACACCAGCCGAGTTGTTGGAAGTATTATTATTACTATTCATGGGCAAGTAATAACTTTCTGTCACTGAAAATACAAACGAATATACACATTATATATTTAATATTGAGAATAAGAAAATGACAGAAGAAATGATTAGAAAATAAATGTATACGTGTTTTTATATGTCGATCAGCAGTCACGCCCACTATTTACGCAACAACTAAAGTCCCCCTCTTTGACAGACAATAGTTTTATTTAATAGCCGACCACCGACCTACAGTATTGCCAGCTGTACTGATTTATGGCGGGTATATCAATAAATCGGGGTGTTACGCCTACAGTACCTTATCTACCCTATCTGAGGGTCTACTAATGGAGAAACCTACTAATAATCTAATCTAAAATAAGATTATCTACTGTGACATAATGAAAAGAGAATGGAACTTATATTTACATATGTATATGTATATCTATATGCAAAGTATTAGTACAGTTCCGAGAAAAGGTGGGGTTCGTTTTCGTTTTCATCATCTGTCCAGATAATAGAGGCTCGATCGATGATGGTATTCATTATAATATATCATAGCTGTTGATCTGTGACCTTTGATCGTTTTTCCTTTATTTACTTTATAGCTTAAGTTGCATTGAGTCCGTATTCAACACTTACTCGTGATCGATTACAACAGCTTACAAAATCGATCGACGAAGGTCGAATTTAATATCGCTAAACATTGCATTAAGTTTTCTCTCAAACAACGTTTGGCCCACTTTTATCCAAACCTAAGCCCAGCTTATGTAGTATAAGTAAAAGTAAGAGTGTAAAAAGAAGTTGTAGTGAATAAAATAATGATCAATAATAAGTTCAACTGACGATGGAGAAAATTTTAAATTACTAGTAAGATTACTGTACACCAGTGGGCGTGGTCATGACATGAAATAAACTGAAGGACAAACATACTTTAAAAGGGTTGCAATCATCATTATCATTACGTACGAATGTATGGCAAGGCAACACTTTCATGATCCCATACATCATGAATATGAATTCATCAGAGTACGAGTACATCTTCTATTAGAAATCAGCGATGAAAGTGTAGGGTATTTGAAGGCCCTCCATCGCAGCACTCTTTTTAATTAGTTTATTTGAAGCAAATGATAAATTCTTCCACTTGAAATGGGGGATTTTCAATCTCATTCGGTTTCATAAGTTTCCACGATTTTTGGGATAACAAATGGGCCGATAACCGGCTCCTTAGCAACTGTTCTCTATTGACTCATGACTTGAAAAATGCGATTTCTAAGAATGCATACAGAAAAGAAAACAACAACAACAACAAAAAACTGATAACTTAAACCGGTGTGTATGTAGTTTTTTTTTTTTTTTTTTTTTTTTTTTTTTTTGGTCTTTTTCTTTAAAGCATTGTGATGTGATGTTGTATTAACATTATTATCTTAAGTGATTATAACACTAATAATAATTATTATTATCATAATGATTGTCATGAATTTAAATGCATTTTTTTTTTCTTTCGTTTTTTTTTTTTTTTTGGTGCTTTACTATTGCATTTTTATTTATTGGTGGAAGTTGATATTTTATCTGACCGATTAGATAGATATTCAAGGTAAAAAGTAGCAACGCAGCGTCGGATTCCTTTCGGAAGAGGGAAGTAAATACAAGTAAAATAGAATCGGATTTGAATACATGGCAGTTAAGTATTGCGGAGTGCTTCCCGATAAGGATATTCTTAGTCGGATATTTGATGTACTCGTACTATAGTATGTACACCTTTGTATATGTATGTAAGTAGCATTAATGTATGTATGTATATCGTAGCAGTAAGAAAACATACTCGAGAGCATGCAATGAGGATGCAAACCCTCTCCGGGTTGGCTTGGCTACTTGCCGCTCTTCCTCGTTGTCTTGGCTCCCCTTTTCGACTGCTAAAATTAATGTTCTCAGTCGATTCTCTCTCGGTATCTCTGTATTTCTATCTATGCACATATACGTTCACACATACATAATCTTATGTATTTATACAGTAGTACTTCCCTCGTCTATTCTCCTTCCTTTTCTTCAATTTCTTCACTCAGTGTCAGTTTGTGTCTGTCCCATATCTCTCTCTCTCTCTCTCTCTCTCTCTCTCTCTCTCTCTCTGTGGCTTCCTTTCGTTCTGTCTGTGGATGTGTATTTCTGTGGGTCGGTCAGTCAGTCAGTCCGACAGACGGTTTGTTGGTTGGTCTATCTGCCGGTTTCTCTATCTGCTTATAGATTTGTCTCACAATAGAAACGTCTGACGTTCTCGTCTGTCAATCTGTCTCACTATAGAAACGTGAATTGGACAATTTTTTTGAAGCTTAAACCACGGAACGATTCTCCAAACTACCGCCATACATACAAACAATGTACTTACTATACGATGTATGTATGTATGTATGTATGTATGTATGTGTGTGCGTATGCATGCTTCTTAAATTGCATTTGTATTTGCAGCGCTCGTTCGTCGTTTGGTTGATTGCGCTCCCTTGTAGTGTGCTCGCTCCCCACCCGTGTGCGTCGTGTGGACGCTACTGCTACTGCTGCTGTTGCTGTTTGCTGTTGCCGTTGTTTTTGTGCTGGGGACGTGGATGTGGTTGTGACCTTCAGAATTTGTGCAAAGGCAATGTGTCGATGACCACGGCTTCATACTCTCATACATACATACGGATACACGGCCACACAAACACACGCACAGACGTACGTAGTGAGAGTGCAGCATATAGATTCACTTATATTTATGCATTTAATTTTTCACTTCGTTGCTGTTTGTTCTGTTCATGTTCTCCGTAGCGTCGTTGTCGTTGTTGTTGTTGTTGTTGTTGTTGTTGTTGTTGCTATTTTCTGTGGCTGCCGCTGTTTGTTTGTTTGCTTGTTTGCTTTCGAATTACTCCTGAGCGCCGTCGTTTTGTTGTCGTCGTCGTCGTCGCCGTCGTCGTCGTTTCGTCGTCGTCTGGCACGTATTAATTCGCTCATCTCACAGACACGAAAAGATTCTCGTTCCGTTTTAGTTTATTCTAAACTGCATGCTTCGGCTCAGATCGCTTCGGTGCGGTTCGGTTCGGCGGTAGTGCTTGGATAATATATGGATCCGTATGTATGTATGTATCGACCTGCAATTATCTACACTATGGTGCATGCACCTTGTTTCTTGCTTCCCGGGGGAATTCATCGCGGATCGAATGTATACAGTGTATGCATGCATGCATGCGGGTATAACGTAGCGCAATCATCGTTTCGTCGAGTACATCGCGACTCTCATCCCAACCCAAGATTTACGTCCAGATAAAATTCCAGGCCAATCAATAGATAAGAAGTTAAGAATCTTAACTAAAGATTACTTGCAGTTTCGCGATTTTAGTATATTCAGTGAACATTTCAGTTCAGTCAAGATTTGCATACAATTATTATGTACGTAAGTAAGAACCAGATGCATGATTGTTTTTTTGTTTCCAGTCAGAATTCAATTCCAATCAGGAATGACTTCCAGTGATGTATCACTTTCAGTCACGAATCGTTTCCAGTCACAGTTACGTATCACTTTTAGTCTAGAATCATTTCCAGGCCAGGAATCACTACCAATTAAGAGTAACTTATATAACCCCCCCCCCTTCCCCACACACACACACACACACAGAGAGATACATATATACTTACATGCAACACTGCGATTCCATATGTTGCGGAGTGGCGGCGAATTATGATAGAAATTCGGATGCAAGAAGGTACCAGTGGGTACGTGAGGTCCATGAGGTGTGTAGTGCGAAGTTAGACCGAGTCTAGCTTTCAACTCTTCACCGCACGGCTGGCCTCCTGAACTGGAACTATCAACGTCGGAGACGCCGCTGTCAGCCGGACTCGGGGGAAAGGAACCTGAGGAGAAGCAAAGAAACGAAAATCGAAATGAACAAATGGATTCACTGGTTCAATGAATGGTGGTGAGTGATGGTGGTCATTCTCAATAAAACTCAAATGATTTGGGGAAATGAATGAGAGATGATCTTGCTTCGTTAAATATAAGAAATCTTTTCTTTTCTCTCAAAACGTTAAAAGTTGCAAGCAAAAAAAAAAAAATATAAAGTAAAATAAAAAGAATCCTCTGATTTGAATGACATTACATGCAGTAGATTAAAGATAAATAAATACTCGTACACACACTGTAATGATGTCACATGTGACATGTCATGTCATGTCATGTCCAGCGGTCACTTACCGGTGCTCGAAGTGCAGTAGTTTCGGTGGTGTGCGCTGTGTATGGAGCCACCACTCAAGAGATTGTGAAGCAGCGGTCGATGCTGCACCGCCGTCTGTGGCTGGTGACTGGTGGAGCCCAAGACACCCCCGCCTGCGTTCTGCACCACCACCATCGAGGAGCCGCTCTGATGCGGCGTCATTATCGATCCGTTCTCGGACTTAATGTTAACGGTGCCCGTCGATGATCCCGGCGCCAGGTTGCTCTGAAGCTGGTCAACCCGCGCATGAGTCGACGGCGGCGGACTCGGTGACTGCTTGATGACAGGAATTTCAGTATCTGCAAGTTAACAGGATATACATATATGAATATAGTATTGCGCAGAGTTCAGAGTTCAAAAATGTCAGTGATGATGTACATAGTAACGTGTATCTTGTAATATTGCACACGTTGTAGAAATACTGTAGAAATACTGTAGAAATACTGTAGAAATACTGTAGAAATGTTGTAGAAATACTGTAGAAATACTGTAGAAATACTGTATCTGAATTCGAAAGTTCGATTATTATTACTATTAGTTGCATTATTGTTGCTATCGTTTTTCTTACTTTAAACTGCAAAGAAAATGATTTCTATTTTTATTGCCAGAGATCCTCAAGAGTTCAATCGTAAATTTCTCAGTTATGTACTCGTGCTTTTCTTTTTTATACATCTACGAGTACGGTTTTGAGATCGAAAGAAAAAATGGTTTTTATATTCATAGCTAAAAGTAAATCGAAAGCACTGCCATTTCTTTTTTTTTTACTCTTATAGATCAATAAATCACAAGAAATACATATTTTGATTAATTCTAATTAATTTTCAGATTATTTAGAGTAAGAAAAACCATAAGATGTTGTAGAACAGGTCTAGTAAATTAAGTGAGCTCGTGGTTTTCATAAAATATGCTGTATACAGCTTAAATTATAGAAGATGCTATGACTAAACGATTGTATTGTATGATTAAATTAGTTTATTGTGATTATACATTCTGATAGAGTTAGAAAAATAATATTAATATTATTGCGATGGTTAAATATAGATATTGTGACTAAATAAAATGTTCACGATGGAATGAAAACTTTCAATCAAACAAGATTAGTTTATTTTCCATCTTTCGAATAAAAATAATAACTTTAATCATGGAACAACAATTTGCGAATATGTTCTGAACTTCAAATAGTCGCGAGTCGGTCGGCAGTGACCGGGTTTCTAATAACTAAATAACTGAAAACTTCAAATAATAAAATTAATTTTCAAGAGCTGCCTAAAGTTCTCAAATAAAAGTCTACAGCAGCTTAAAATAATGTATAGAAAACCGGTTCGTTATACAATGAAGACAGACAGAGAGAGAGAAAGAGAGAGAGAGACAGAGAGGGACAGAGAGAGAGAGAGAGAGAGAAAAAATCATGAACTTATTTGCAAAAAAAAAAAAAAAAACAAAAGAACTGTGAAATAAAAATATGTGTTTAATCAGAGGAGGAAATACAAAAGAAGAGAACGAATTGATTATATATTCAAAGTAGAAATATTAGTACTATATTTAAATATCTATAAATATTAGTACAATATATCAAAATTCTAAATTATATATTGTACAACACACATACACACACACACGCATGTATACATAACATGTGTGTTCATAAAAGATCGTATTCATTCTAATTTTCTAATATTTATTTTAGTTTTAATATTTATAAAGTAAGTGAAAAAGAACATTGTTCTAATGTCACCGATAAATGAACAAAAACTAGAATTTATTCAAAGAAATTTATAACACAAATCACAATTCATTTAGATTTTCAATTTATTAAAATTAAAATCTATTTCAATTCGATTTTATTACAAGTAGAAATTCATTTAAGTTTAAAATTTATTCCAGATTTTATTTTAATTGGAAAATGTTCTCTTTCTCTGATACATGAAAGTGTATTCCAAAAGCAATAGATTTAAGATCTTCATTATTTTGGGTATTATTACGGTGTTGATTTTTTGTACAGAACTGGTTTTAAAATTGTCAAAACATTCAGCTATAATGAAGATTTTAGAATTTCAGTTCTTTTTTTTTTTTACAGACTTTAAAGCAATATTCAGAAGAAACCAGCCGATGGCCCAGCATATACTATATTCGTTAAACATCTGAAACACGAGCGGAGTATCAACGATTTATGGTAGCAAGTAAAATAATTGAATTTCAATTGAAGTGATTTTGCGAAAATTTCGATTTTCTACTTTTTCATAAAATGTGCTCGGAGTTTTTCTCTTTTTTTAATGAATGAATTTTCTCATGATAAAACAACTGTTTAATTGTTAATTTGTAGCGAATTGCAACCGCTTTTATTGATGTTAATTAAATACTATTTGCAGTAGTAGTGGTTGTAGTAACAGCGCTGTCACACACACACACACACACACACACACAGACATACGATGTATATAGCCAAATATGCCCATCATAGAGTGTTGCCAGCTTCAGCATCATCAACGATACGCGGCTCAGCAGCAGCAGCAGCAGATGCATGTAGAAAATGAATACATGAACATGTGCAATAAATAAATGAATTTCATTTTCAATAACGCCGGACGGCCAGCGAGGCAGTCAGTCGACGCAATGAAAATGAAAAGCGAAGAAACTTTAATGGAGAAAATGAAAAGTAAAAGTTTAGTTTTCACTGATGATTTCCTTTAGCAGTTCGTATTATCAATCAGCCAACCAAGCAACCAACCAGTCAGCCAGCCTGCTATGAGCTCAACTATCAGAGCTCATCGCTCCCCTCCCCCTCCCCCCACCCTCCACGACCCAAACAACCTCATTTTCCAACCCACCGGTGGCGCGCCTCTGATGGCGAAACGAACCCATAGAAAATGCTTCTGTACTGAAAAATGCATTCGTAGTTCGTAGCTTCTCTACAGTGAAGTGTAGAGTGCAAAAAAAGAAAAATTAAATGAAAAAAAAAATCCATCATGAGTGAGTGCGCTTCTATGTAGATACATACAATATAGGTACATAATATGTACATACATACATGAAGTCGGCTCACGATTTGTGTGCGCCTCGCTGCTGAACTTCGGGCAACGAGCCGCAGTCCGCACCTCCTCCTGTCCGCCTGCTCGGCAGCACTCGACCGCATCCCCACGAGACAACAACAACAACAACTACAACGACAACAACAACTACAACGACAACGACAACGACAACGACAACAACTTAAGTACGAGAGAGAGGAAGAGAAATCAGGTCAAGGCTTGTCGTCACAGCCGTTTACAATTAATGCTTCGCTTTTTTTTTTTTTTTTTGCATTATTGCATGTTTGTTGGTTTGCATTTTATTGTTGTTGTTGTTGCTATTCTCGTCGTTATTGTTGTTGCACTATGCCTATAAAATGAAGTCTCCTGTAAATGTATTTGTTGTTCACTCGCTGTAATGTTATGCATGCAAAAGCGATGTGTGTGTGTGTGTGTGTGTGCATGTGAATGTTCATCGTATCTCTCTGAGCAAGTGTCGAGAATGTTCGTGTGTGTTTCAGTTTGTATAGAAATGCATTTCGTTGTTCATGAGCACCGCAAGCATAATCAAACCGACGTTAGTGTGTTCTAAAGAAGCACAGCGCGAATTATCATCATCATCATCATCGTCATCATCATTTATTTATTTATTTCCGAAGCTTTTGGTTCAAGAAACGGGAGCGCATCGCCTTCGAACGATGATAATGACGTTGATGATGATGATGATTTGTGTGAAAATAAAAATGTTGCATTGAAATGAAAAGTGCATGCATTCTTTCAAGCATTTTATTTTCGAAGCGGAAAGCGTAGCATTTCGGTAGCCGAAAACAGTTTAGCCGACTGCAGTTCTGCCGACAGCAGCTGCATCAAGTTCACTTCTCAACTTGATAAGTTTTCACTTTTCACTGCACAACTTTTCAGTTCTTCTTCACTAATAATTCTTGGAGCATTTTTCTGTTCTCTTCCGCTTTTGTACATACACACATACATACATATTCTCAAGAAAATATTTACATGTATGAACGTGTGTATACTAAAGTTTAAACTTCAAAAAATCGCAGAGAATGTTCACAGTTCGCAACACAGTCGACGGCGGTGGCGGTGGCGGCGGCCTACCAACAACAACAACAACGCACACAACAGCAGCTTACATAAGATAACGATTAAAAAATTTCTCATTCATTCATTTTACCCAAATTACGAACTTTTGGCCAAGCGGAAGACAAAAACACACGCCGTCGTGGCTGCTGGTGCCGCTGCTGGCTGGCTTGACAGCTGACAGGTAGGAAGGAACCACGCGCGATTCGTGCCCCGAGTTTGTTTAGTGATCGGCGACGACTGCGACGCTGCCGACGCCGGTGGCTCTGCCGCGTCTGCGCACCTCGTCACTCGATTACATCACATTTTTGATAGTAGGTCATGAATAAAAATGAAAAAAAAAGTGTGTTGTGGTTGTTTCTTTCCGTCTCTGCTCATTTCGTTTCATTAAAGACTTGGAGCAGGGTTTCTGTTGAAATAGCAGTCCGCTAACGCGTCAAGAGCTGGCGCAGGGCACGGCGGCGGCGGCAGCAGGAACGGAGCGCCCCCCGCCGCACCGCCGAACCACCCGGAAACCTTTTACGAATCGATTTCAAAAGAAATTCGGCAAAACGCGGCGTTAATGTGGCCAAACAGCTCAGAGCCGCTTACAGACATACCCCTGTACATACATAAATACACATACAGACATATGTACCTATAGTATATCTCGAGGACCGAGGGATAGGCTCGAAGTTAAGCTATTCGAAGTTTCGGCTTTTATTGTTGTTTGCCGTTGTTATGCTTTTCCGACCAAATACTTTTGTGGGATCGATCACTCTATAAGTTCAACGCGTTTCGATGTCTCGGGGAACGTACACATGATTGTATGATCGAGTGTTTCTTCGAACCTTCATGACACTGGCTCCAAGTGTGTCTACAGTGCACTCGCGATACCGCAAACTCATCAAAATTCGGTGTGTTCTCGGTTGCGAGACTGTACACGCTTGAGATTGTGTAAAATTAGTCTGGAAACTGCATTAACTCAGCTCAGAGAGAAGTCTTTTCCATATCAGATCCATATTCATTCATGAATGAGTATTAGAATGATTAAAATCAGTGAAAGACACAAAATTTTAAGGAAAACGTAAAAAATATACATTCTTCCTTCAGGAGGCAAATGATAACTTCCAATTGTGGATTTCGCTGACAGAGAAATAAGAGAATATTTCAGATGACAGAGAAATAAGAGAAACTAAACCGGAGAAACGGATGGAAGCTGCTCTGGAGGCCATGTTTTCACGCGTTCATCATCTGTCCACGTTTTAGAATAGCAAGTGGAAAAACAACAGTTGTTCATCTTATTAGATTCTCACCTCATTGGCTTCTCACCTTATTGGATTCTCACCTCATTGGATTCTCACCTCATTGGATTCTCACCTCATTGGATTCTCACCTCATTGGATTCTCACCTCATTGGTTTTTCATCTCATTGGATTCTCATCTCATTGGATTCTCACCTTATTGGCTTCTCATCTCATGGGATTCTCACCTTATTGGATGTTCACTTTATCTCGAGCGCACTGTAGTTATGCTCGATCGTTTATGTGTGTGTGTGTGTGTGTGTAGGAACGCTTGTGCCATTTTATAACTTGTGGCGCGTGTACACTATAACTATTCATATGTTTGTACGTACTCATGTTTATCTGAAACAGTTAACCAAAGCCGCCTGAAGCCGCCGAAGTCTCAAGCGAGTGAAGGAAGCCGAAAGAAATCCAAAGAAGTCGCTTTAGCTTCAAATGCGTAAGCGAATTAAGCAATAGAAAAGAAAACCCATTTTATAACGTGCTTTACTGTTGTTTTCATTGTTTTGGTGTCATGTTGGTTCATGGATTAGATTGCGTTCAACCATCTTTGACCGAATTCTACCGGGCCCCGGAAGCATGCAAGCTTTTTATTGGGAAAAACTTCAATAAAGAATGAATGATTCACGAAATCGCTTAAATAATCATGTGTAATTTTTAGTATTTTAATTAATCATCTTAAATCGTCGTGTGTCATTTTTTTTATCTTCACTATCGTATATGTAGTTTGGATTTGATTTAATTTATTTGTCACCTATTTTCTATGTACTTCTTTTCTTTCCGATAACAATAGTAATTTTTTTATATAATTATTTTATCGAAATCTTTTCAGTGTTAAAATTCAGTGAAAACCACGAAATTATTGTTACTTGATAAGGAAAGAGTCGTTGATATAGCAGAGGATTATATACTGTGTCTCTACATAAGAATGTACACGGTATGTATACCATGCGTTAGACCATTGCACCGCTCGAACACACACACACACACACACACACACACACACACACACACACACACAAAGAAGCATACTGTAGAATTTGGGGAAAAAAAACATTGTTTTGCATGGGGTTTTGTTTTTGTTCTATTCTAATCGAAAGAGGAAGAGGAATAGCAAGAAGCTTAACGCATTCGTTATGCTCTTGTTGTTGTTGTTGTTGTTGTTGTTGTGATGTCTGAAAACGAGTGAATAATATAATAAATTTTCAAGAAGACAAAAAACAAAGACAACAACAAAATACAACGAATAAATTAAAGAAAATGTGACCAAAAAATCAGTCAAAATCAAAATAAAACTAAATTGTAATAATAATAATAATAAGAAAAAAAAAATAGAAAATCAGGAAAACAGAAGAGAAGAATTCAGGATTCAGAAGGAGGAATACGATGAATGAAGAGGAAGATGACGATGTGTGAAAGAAGGAGGAGAGTACAAAATGTAAGGATAATTTTGCAAAACTCAAACTTAGATGGGTTTATTAACTTCAGCTCAGTTCAAAGTTGAAGAACTTTGTGTCTGAATTAAGTGCATTTCTAGGAAGAAGGAAGATAAGAAGAAGAAGAAGAATCAGACACTCTATTGCAGCTCTCTCACTCTCTATAAAGACAGCCACACTTGGGATTGCGTGAGGCGAAGGAGGGAAGGACGAAAGGGAAAGAAGAGATAAAGTACGAAAGAAAGGCAGGAAGGAAGGAAGGAAAGGAAGAAGGAAAGAAAGACGTAAGGAAGTAACATCAACATTCTGCATCATCATACGCTTACACCATACACATTAAACCAATGCCTTGGGCAATTAACATGTTTCTATTTTATATAATCTACTATAATCTACCCTACCCAACCCTACCCTACTACACTCGACCCTACTCTACCCTGCCTTACCCTACGCTACCCTCATCTAGTGTACTCTACTATGCACTACTCTAACCTACCCTATCGTACCCTACCCTATCCTACTACAGTCGATCCTACTCTACCCTGCTTTTCCCCACTCTAGTATACTCTACCGTACCCTATTCTACCCTGCCCTTCCCTACTCTACCCGAATCTATTATACTCTACTCTGCACTACTCCAACCTACCCTATCTTATTCTACCCTATCTTATCCTACCCTACCCTATCCTACTACACTCAATTCTACTCTACCCTACCCTACTCTAGTGTACTCTACCCTACCCTACCCTATCCTACCCAACCCAACGCTACCCCTACTCTACCCTATTCTACTGTACTGTACTCTACTATGCTCTACACTCTCAATCAGCATCACTTCCACAAGTGAAATAGCCAGGTCCGTATGTCTGACTGTTTTTCGTCTATCTGGTTGGAGAACGAATCGCAAGACTTGGAATAGGATATCCTAATGAAACATGACAGAAATGTTCGTTGTTATTTCCCGATGTTTGGAATGAAAAGCCGGCCCACCCATACCCAAAACTCTACCGGAAGCTTGGAAGTGTAGAGTGTTTCGGCTACGGTCAGGCCGCAACCAGTTTTTATATTGATCTTGATCTTAATTCTTATCTCGAAATCGGCGATCTTCGTTTCTTTTATTGATCTTCATTTAAAATCTTAATACTAATCTTTATTTTTATTTTTATGTAATGAAAATAAAAACCTTTTTTCCCAGTTTTTTGTACTTAAAATTAAATCGATGACCTCAACTGTAATCCTTTAAACAACACACCCCTTTGTCTCTCCTCCCCACTCTGCCCCCTTCGTTCCCCGCTGGGCCAAGAAACTACCTACTCGTAAGTTAACAGATGACAGCATTTAAGAATGACAAACATTTCGATAACGCTATTCGTTTATAGAGATATCGTCATATCATCGTAGTTCCGTGAGTTGTTCAGAGCTACTAACCAGAAAACAGGGGAAAAAAATCAAAACTTTCATATGAAACATGTACTGTACTCATCATTGGTGTGTTTTGTACATAGATATATACATATATATACGTAGATATGTACATATGTGTATGTACTCAATCATCCGAAATATCATCATCCTAGCAAATACAAGCCCATAATTTAAGAGCCTAGCAACAACAACGCTACAGTTTGGTTATATTTTAGTTGATTATTCATTTACAAGGAAGGTGGAATTTGGGAGGTCGAAGGAAGAAGAAGAAAGGAGGAAGAAGGAAGATAAAATTGTTGAAATTTAAAAATAATTAAAAAACAAAAATGAAGTCAAACAAAAATAACAGAAATAAAGATACAAAAACAAATATAGACGGCGGCCGATATTGGCACTGAAATGTTCTGTATACGAAACAGGCCACCAACACACACACACACGCAGATTACTGACTGACTGCCTGACTGACTGCTTGACTAACTGACTGGCCGATTGTCTGGTTGCCTGATTGCGTAGATGGCTATATATAAATACACATGCGTGTGTGTGTGTGTGTGTGTGTGTCGGAGTGTTTTTTTACTTTTCATTGTTTTTCGGTTAAGCGCTTCTGCTTCGTCTTCTGCCTCTCCATCTCCGCTTCCTCTTCCGCTTCTTCCTCTTTTGATTATTGTGTATATATGTATGTATGTATGTTAGTATGTGTTTATTGTATAAAAGCCGAAGCTGTTGTTGCTGTACGGCTTTTTATGAGCGCAGTCAGTCAGTCAGTCGGCGGAATTCATCAGTATAAGTGTTTTGGAAATTTAGTCTCAAGTTCAAGGTCTCTGGGACGACGTACATATACAAAGGCACACACACACACACACAGGCACAGACACAGACACATAAGGAACAAGGCCTGGTTGGCTGCTTGGTTGGCTACCTTTTGTTGTTTTCTCGGATTATTATTTTAGCCTAAGAGAGCCTGAAGTTTCGAAGCTCTTCGAAGCCAACAAAAAAAAAGAAAAAAGAAAGAAAAAAAAACACGAAAAACAACACCAATCGATTCCACACACTAGTGCGAAGTGCGAGTATAACGTAAGCGAAAGTTTTTACCATTTATTACAATAACGAAAGGGTTCGTTTTTTCATTCAAACGGATTTAAACGGATTTCAAAACGGATTCAAAATCATTTTTAGAAACTAAAGAAACTAAGGAAACAACAACAACAACAGCGAAACTTGTTTACATTAGAATGTTAATTGAAGAATAATGAATAATAAAATTCCGAATTGCGTACTCGAACTTAGAACAAGTAAAGAATTGAAATCTGAAATTCTATGCATTCGTATTGAGTGTTGTTGTTGTTCGATTGTTGAACATTGAATTGATTACAATCCATTCAATGATTTCATATGAATACAGACACACACACACACACACATGCACGCACACACACATGCACATGGACGAGTACATTAGTTGAGAATAATTTCTATCGTAATACGTTTACTCAGTAGCGAGCACACTAGAAGCACCACGATAAAAATACAAAAAAAGCTGCTGTAAGGCGAGCAACTAATTTGTATGAATTCCAACTAAAAACCTCAACCTACCTCAAGATAATTTTTGTTACCTAGTTTTTACTGCCTTCTGCAACTTACGACGAGACGAGCGCCTGCCCGTACATCTGTATGTCTGTATGTCTGTGCGGCTGTACGGCTGTACGGCTGTATGTCTGTGGCGGGTGTGTGTGGCCGCCGCCGCCGCCTGTGCGCGATGTACTCGTACATAACTTTCTCTCTTGCTTTATATTTGTACGAATTTGTTTACATGGGGCACACCAGAGGGGTAGCCAAAAAAAAAAAAGGAAAAAGAAAAGCTTTTTAGGCCATTTGCTGGCATATACTCGGCTGTCATGTACTATACACTCCATACATACACGAAAGCCAACGTATACGTCTATAGCAAAACCGTTGATGTTGTTGTTAGGACTTCTTTAATGAGTTTTTATATCGTATGTGTGGTTCTTTTTTGGCAGTATCTTTAAAGGATTCGAATGGCCGCAGCAGAGGCGGCCAACAGTTGCTGGAAGTGAGTGCCGAGTAATTCGTCATGTCGATGGTTAGTTTTGAAGGAATCGAGGAATACTTTTGGAATTTAGAGAGCAGCTGATAATAATTTATGACTCCAGAAAATATAACAATACAACCGAATTATAGATAATGTAAGTCGATTTTTGGTTTTGCAACAAATAAAATGTTTAATAACTACAATATACACCCATGGCCAAAAAAAAAGCCGCACCTGGAAAATTCGCAAATTTTTCACTTTGCAGGTAAAAAATGTTGGGAAAGGGTTTGGACTGATAAAAAATTTTTTTTTTACCTGTTAATACATGTATTTTTTTCTATAAAATGACACACTCTGTCAACAATTGTCCATTAACGTTTGAGAAATTAGATCAGATCCATCCGAAGTCGTTTTTTAGAAGTTTTAAATATGGTATTAAGTGAAGAAGAAAAAGGCCGTATTGTAGCACTGAGTGGAGAAACCTATTCCAATAGAAAAATTTCGAAAATAATTGGTTGTAACGAAAGCACAGTGCGACGTTTTTTAAAAAAATTTCAAGTAACCGGAAGCATACAGAGAAAAACCGGAAGTGGGAGACCAAGAATCACTACACCGCGGGAAGATCGATCGTTGGAACGAATGTGCCTTCGAAATCGGTTCCAGGTTGCTAGGGAATTAAGGAGAGACCTTCAGGAAAAGCTGGGAATGCAAATCAGTAGAAGAACTGTCTCCAGACGCCTAAAGAATATGGGTCTTCCAGCTCGCCGAACTGCCAAAAAGCCACTTTTAACAGCGGTTATGAAGAAAAAACGGCTAGAATGGGCCAAGGAGCATAAAGAATGGACGGCTTCTGATTGGAGAAATGTCATATTTTCTGATGAGTCGAAGTTCAATTTGATTGGGCCCGATGGAAAAGCCACAGTTCGAAGGAGATCGAAAGAACGATATTCCGATGAGTGCATTCTTCGAATAGTCAAGCATTCACCTTATGTTTTGGTATAGGGATGCATAACACATTGTGGAGTTGGACAAATTTTATTGCTGGAGGTTCCGTGAATGCAGAAAAGTATAAAAATGTTATCAAAAAAGGCGTGGTTCAACAATCGAGGGGCTGAGCTGCCATGTTGAAAACGCACTTTTTCAAGACGCTAGTGCACCTTGCCACCGAGCTCGCTCTGTAAGTAAACCTTTAAGTTTTACCTAAAAATGCATTCTAATGGTCATTGTGCATTCATAGGTAACACAAATAAAAGAAAATCTGGGGATATTATCGATGTCCTGGCCAGGAAATAGCCCACACCTTAATATCATTGAAAATTTCTGGGGAATTTATGCAGCGAAAAATTCAAGAGATGTCTCCAAAATCCATCCATAAGTTACAAATTATTATAAAGGAAGTGTGGTACGACGAAAAAACCAAGAACCAGGTAAAAAATCTCTATGATTCAATGTCCAGATGAGTGGAAGCTGTTTTGAAGGCCAAAGGAGGATCAACGAAATATTGAAAAAAAAATTAAAGAAAAAAAATAGAGTATACAGAAAATTCTTCAATTGTAAGAATATTTGAACATAATAAAAATAACAGAAACCAAAAAAAAACAACATTCTTTATTTTATTACCCTTTTTTAAAAAAAGGTAAAAAAAATTAGATCTTAGGTTTTTCCACCTTTTTAGCGGAAATCGAGCTGCCGCCCAACCCTTTTCTCTTTTCTTAAAAATTTGTTTACAGGTAGAGGCTATAGGGATCAAATAATATAAAAAAAAATAAAAACTTGCAGATAGCTTTCCTTTTTTTATTAAATTTTGCATGAGTAATGAAATGCTACTAGTGCGGCTTTTTTTTTGGCCATGGGTGTAACACTTTATATTGAATCATCTACCGTCTTCATTGTAAGTCTCTCTTCTTCTTCTTCTTCTTCATTCCTTTCATTTCTCATCGCTTTTCGCCTGAACGCTTTAACAATCAATCGCTTCATCTACATTGTAAGCTACTTGGTAATCATTACTTGAAGCATTCCTAAGAAACTGTTTACAGGTTTGCCAAAATATTATATTATAATATATTGTATATTCGTAATATTGAATACTTGAATATTTGTCTTTAAAACAACGACAACAACAACAACAATAACTCAATCGTGTTTGCGTGTTTATGTGACACGTGAAACGTTATCCTAAATCATCTAATAACAAAAACAATTTCTAGAATCTAAACTTACTTAAATACTACACTGACCTCCACTCGACTGACAGACTGATCGACTGACAGACTGATCGACTAACAGACTGATCGACTGACAGACTGATCGACTGACAGACTGATCGACTGACAGACTGATCGGCTGACAGACTGATCGGCTCTCGGTTTGTCAACTTAAAATTCAATGGTGCTGAAATTGTTGAGGTGGGTTAGGAAATCGTTACGTTGTAGATCACGTTGTAGATTTGCAGAGAGCAAAGTGAGCAAATATTTATTGTAGAAAGTGTAATTGTAATTTTAAAGCTTTGGAAATAGAAAGAGAACGAAGTCAATCAATAGAGAAGCACAAACGATAGAGTAACACAAACGATAGAGTAACACAAACGATACAGAAATTCCTCTAACAGACAGAAGAAGGAGGAGAAGGAGAAGGAGGGGAATAAACAGACATCAAGCTGTTCATATATAAAGAAAGTAAGTACATGTATGAAGAGGGGAAGGAGAAGAGGGGAATATACGAGTATTTCCCAACAATTTCGATCCAAATGTCAATACTCGTTGGCGGTGAAACCTAGAGCCCTATGTATTACATAACTTCCTCCAGCTTATAGACATAAACGAAGAAATCAGACATTCTTTAAGTAAATTACGTGTAGTAAGCTACGTGGCCGATTTATTCCATGGCTTAGATATCAGAAGCCTCTATAAAACAAGATATCTTAGAGATTCAAATGTTCTTCTTTCCTTCAAATGTTAGTTTTTGAAATCTAACTGGGGGTTATGATAATAGACCTATGATGCCTATGATGGTGCCTATGATCTCTTCATTACTTCTGAACTTCAAAGAGTTTATAAGCCCGTTAAAGGTTCCCTTCTCTTCTTCTTCAGTCGATATCAAGGTAGCTCCCCCCCCCCCCCCCCTACAAACGGAACAAACGTTTACTGTAATCGGTTCGGTTTGTTCTCGACCGACCGACAGTAGCCCCTTCTTTCCGTTTCTCACTGTTCTCTACAGCTGCTGATATGAGCCACTTGTCATCGATGCACCTACGAGTATCGCACTTCTGGTGGCCCACATTTCCCACCCAGGAAGTCTGCTGAGTGCTAAGAGCTGTCTTCTTTCTCTTTCTCTTCCCCTTCCTTTTCCGCTTCCGTTTTCCCTTCCTTTTTCTAATACTTTTCCTCTCCTACTTTTCCTATTTCTCTCTCTCTCCTTCTTCTCTCTATCGGTTCCCTTTTCTTTTTTCCATTTTTATTTCCACCGTACGTATGTACGTCAAATTAACCTACTTAAATTATAATACTTATTCCATTGAATTTCTGAACCTCATCATCACATAGGAAGAACCTAATTTTCAGTGTTTTTGAAAAACAAAAACGGAAAAATAAAAGCACAAAAAGCAACACAACACAGCACAACACAGAGCAGAACATGCAAGTGACTTCTTTCTGCATCCATGCGAGTAGTTTGACCTAGTTTCCTACATACAGCGGCAGTGCAAAGAAGCTTAAGGACACTGCTTGTGTGTGTGTGTGTGTGTGTGCGAATGTGTTTGTCCTTGCAGTGTCAGTGAACGCGTGGAAGTATATATGTATATCTATATATGAATATATATATATTTACGTCCACACTTCACACAGTTTCGTTGCACTGCAATGACGAGAAACAACCTGAGAACTGAGTTTCGTGTTTATACGCTCGCAAAGCGTACAAATATTTTTGGTTTCTTTTCGAAAAAGCGGAAAGGAAACTCGACCTCCGCTGATTTCCGATTCCCGGCTTCCCGGTTTCCGTTTTCCGGTTTGGATTTTCTTTCGTTGCCACTTTTAATCAAGTCATTTTACATTCCACAGCCATTCAGTTTACTTACAGTATCGTTTCATTAGATTCTTCTTGTAGGCTGCTCTGCCTTCCGGTTTGTAAGTCGCATGATCGCCGTCCACTACTCCTGCCCCAGAATCGTCCGACTCCGTCTCGGAGAAGGTTCTGCCACGACGCCCGAAACCGTTGTTGAGTGAGAGATCCAGAGGGCCATCCTCCTCGTCCTCCTCATCGCTCGGCGCCTGCTCTGCTCTGAGCTGATCCTCTTCCAGATCGACATCGTCGATTTCGTTCGCAGCACTGGCCTCGGATCTGCCGCTCTCATTCGTCAAGTGATTGTTACTGGTCGCGCTCAGAGGAGCAGCCTCTTTGGCCGGACATGCTGGGAATCCCATCTTCTCGCCACCCGATATGACCGTCTGGCGCGCCTGCTGTTGCAGCTGCTCCCTGCTGGCGAGCGTCTCGGCCGCGGGTGATCCATCCCGGGACATCTTGTGTTTGGGCGATTTGTATTGTCGCAGGTGATTGTAGAGCATCACGAATTCCTGCCTCGACTTGATGGTGCTGGCGCTGGCGCTGGCGTCGTCGTCGATCGCCGCTTTGGAGGAGAGGTTTTCGAATGAACGCACAATAGTTTCCTCCGCGGCGCTGATGGCCTGCAGCGTCTGCCGCTGGTCGGGCTGGCAGCTCGGACTGGAGACATGCGAGTCGCCGGAGCTGTTGTGCTGCTGCTGCTGCTGTTGCATGGTGGATGCGGTGGACGACAAGGATAGCATGCGATCGCATTTGGTGCTGGAGCAGGACATCTCCGGGGTGTTTGGGGCCTCCGTGGCCATGTGCGGCGATGGCGTGGGCGACATGGCGGACGCGGAAGGCGATGACATCGTGGAGGGCGACATGCCGACAGAGGTTGAGGTGACTTTCGCTTTGGGAGGTGACACAGAAATCGACTGATTGACAAACGAGTGTGCACTCGTGGGCGCCAGATGCTGGAGCATAATCATGGCGGCCGGTCGCCTGCCTGTGCCTGTCCTGCCTCACTGGCTCACAATCGAAGTCGTCGGTCTCGACGGACGCACGGACGCACGCACGGACGCACGAACGCACTCGAAATGCACAGTTTAGTAAACGCGCTGCAGTTTACACGCACGCAGCGAAAAGGATTTCGTTGATTGTACACATTTTAGTTTCGCTTAAAAATTGATTCCTGAGTAGTTTAATGTACGAGATAGTTTATGCGATATTTAAATAAATATTTCGGCTGCTGAGGTATTTCGATTTGTACGTTCGGGATGCGGACTGCACAGTTTATAAATTGGACGTTGGGTTGTAAGCGGCTCCGGAGTTACCCTTTCACGCTTCTAAATCGTGCGAATCAAGAACTCGAATTGAAACTAAAACTTTGCGATTCCTGCTGTTGCTGCGGCTGCGGCTGCTGCTGCTTGTGTCTTTCATCTCGGTTCGGTTTTTGTTTTCTCTCTGGTTTTTTGTTTTGTTCTTTTTCTTTTTTTTGGAATGACACAGAACTAGAACCTAAGCATGGACACAATCATACACACACACACACACACACACACACACACATATACACACACGCACGCACGGACGCACACATAACTAACGATCCGCGCTACTTGCATTGTACGATTGCACAAGTGAACGTATTTCATTCGCGGCAACAGTAAAACTGAATCTGTTTGCCAACTCTCGGCCAGCTGCTGCGGTTGCTGCTAGAAATGTCGCTGCCGTTTGTGTTGATTCCCAACCAACTCGATCCAACGGAATTGGAATTTTTAACAACAGCGGAACGACCAACGAAACGAACGAACAGTCAGCGCGCGATTGCGAATACGACTGCGAGAATGCGAAAACGACTTCGACGAAGTTAAAGTTAGTTAATCGGTGTGCTCGGCTATCGTCGTCTATCTATCGGCACTCGACGCTTGGCGCTGGCTGTGTTGTTGCTGTTGCTGTTGCTGACGCGACTCGACTACTTGTGTCTGTGAGATTAACTAAACTGTGAGCGCTGTGCGAACGGCAACAACAATGTTGGCAACTGAGCATCCAATCGGTCCGGTTGGTTGGTGGTGTTGGTGCCGCATGCGCTCTGCATGTGCTCCAAACAAGCGAAAACCGAAAAGTGAAAAGCGAAGCACACGCTAAAAGCAGACGAGAAGCGGTGTTAATCGACCCAGACTCAGACTCACGACCACTCCGGCAGCGCAACTCTAACGGCAGCGCGGCTCGGCATCGGTATCGGCATCTCCTCTCGGCGTTGCCTCTACTTACGTAGCCGACGTCTCGTAGTTGGTGTGTCGATTTGTAAACATTTCGGCGTGGAGGCGACGACGGCGACGATTAAACTTGGAGCGGCACGACGCCGTCAACACTTCGACTGGAAGTTGTAAACAAAAGCGATGGGCGCACAGTGTGGCAAAATCCAATGTCTAGCGAAGGTGCAACACAAGGTACGCCGGAAATTCGACCACACCATTCAGCGGAATTCCGACAATCAGCTCGAGCGGTTCTGGGTGCTCCACGAAGTGAAGAAACCAGAAACTTTGGCACCACTTCTGCACAGAAGAAGAAGCGAGTACTAACCACGGCACAAGACTCGCCACAGATGGGCCTCCCATAACGTAGGTGGTGTAGGAAGTCAGAATCATCATTGCTAGTGATTCAGTTCTAACCAAATTTAGTATATAATTCCGCAGATCGCAATTCTGCAGTCACAACTTCGGGATTGTTCCGGTTTCGACAGTCGATCTCGCCTCCTGTGCTGCCAGACACTAAGTTCTCTCCTCTCTCCTCTCTCTCTCTCTCTCTCTCTCGCTCTCTCCCGCTCTCTTCCCATGGGTTGTTCGAGGCACGATTAGGTGCTTAAAAGCGAAGAGACAAGACCCATCCATGACCAGCCGACCGACCGCAGGAAGCCTGCGCATGCCTGAGTGAGTGAGTGTGTTTCCGATGAGTGCATCAGTGTGAGGCGCTCACACACACACACACACTCACACACTCACACAGTCACACACACACACATACACACGCGTTTATATTGAAGTATTTCCGAAGGCGCTCGCAATTTTCACTTTCCGTTTGGATTTACTTTGCCTTTCTATACGCTGTCGCCCGCTCTACGCTGGGCGCGACCAGAGGGAAGGATGCACAATCTAGCGACTTCCTTTGCAATGCTGCAGGAAAGAGCTTCGGCGAGCAGTGCAAAAGCTACGAAGCGAGCCAGAGCGACAGACAGACAGATAGACAGAGAGATTGGAGCGTCTTATAGCCAAACATTACGCTTGAGCACAACTTCTGTACTTATAAATAATGTGACTGACAGTCAGACAGTGAGACAGACAGTCAGACAGTGAGACAGACAGAGAGCCAGTGAGACAGACAGGTAGAGAGACATGCAAACAACTCGATGTGCGAGTATAAACAGCCAGACATACATACATAACTGCAGATAGACACACACCTATGGTGAGTATGTAGGTACCATTATTTAGTGGGCGAAATGTCAGCATGTACAAGTGTATATACGAGGTAGTTATCGCGTTCGTAGGTACACCTGAGGGGGGCGCGGGGGCGCGGGGGCGCAGCGGCCCTCGACTGAATAAGTCAGCTTTTGTGCTGGAATGAAGCAGCATTCGCTCACTGGCTGTTGTTGTTAGCTGATTTCAGCCTTCACTATGCAGCCAGTTAGTCAGCCAGCGAAGTCGGTTCGGTGCAGCTTCGAAATGTCGTTGAACAGATACTTCTAACTTCTGCTTCCCTTCCATGGAACATTATAATTCGGATTTCAGTACGCATCAAGTGAAAACTAGACGACGAGACGGAGATGTGAACGACCTTAAAGATCTCCATATGTAAACCGTAGTCGCCCTCCGCCACTCGTTCCCCCGTACTCCCTCCCCCTCCTACGCCCCTCCCTTCACGCTGTCTGCAGCCACTAACAATGGCACCATGCATGCGTCGTTCCGTCCTCATCGCTTGTTGCCAGATAAAAGCGACCATAACTATGTCTCTGAGTTTATTCTGTATATTAAACAGTCAACTTCAGGTTGCAAAAACCATCTTCCGACTCCAAAAATATATGTTCGCAGTTAGTATCGTAAATGTCAAACGTACGAGCTACTAAAACGACCGAAGAACAGAAGGTCATTAAAGTCATCTACATACACAGCAGTATAACCTTTTGTGGCGGGAGACAGGATGGACAGAAAGGAGGCGGGGAAGCGAGAACCGAGAACCGAGAAAGAGAGCAATTCTAATTTTGAGTGCTCGAAAATTTTATGAGCTTTGTTTGGGTATGATTACTCCCACTCTGAGTCTGTGTCTTACATGTTCTCTCATCCGTCTCTGATCGAGGAAGGTTTTGAGGCAGATTGGAAACCTCGTATACAAGTCGCTCATAAGGAAACCTATTAAAAAAACTCCAGAATACTCCAGAATCTTTTCAGCGATACGGCTCTTTATCCATAGATATATCACTTTGGGGTATATAATTATCGGGGATGCATGCGTTCACCAGTTTTCCTTATTATTTTGTATATTAATTCCTTATCCTCAAGGAATATTTTGGATTGGAGGCCTCGCACGTATAGAATATTGTAGGGTATAAGACTCTCTCTCTCTCTCTCTCCTTCTTTGATTTCACTTCAAATGTATTTCGTGACTTATGTTGCAAATGTGTCATGATCTTGTCTGTAGTCATCCTTTTTATCTTCTATATACAATAGATTTGAGAAAAAGATGTCTGTATCTGTAGAGTAGCCCATAAAGACTCCAAAGCGTACTCTCGGTATACCAGATGACGTAGCAGACCCAGAATATTCCCATATCTATGCTACATCCACCCACTGTACCTTATCTTGAACTCTACCCATCAAACCCTATCTACGAGAAGAAAACTCCTGGAATGGAGGAGCCGTATGAGAGAAAATAGGACACCCTATAAAGTCAGTTAGACCATGATTTGATTTTAAGGCTATATACCACACTACTAAGACTACTCGTATATACGATACTCCACTTTATCTCGTATCTCGCTTTTTCAAACTCTATGAACGAATGTTACCTTTTATCTTTTTGTAACACTTTTTTGTATCTTATCTTATTTTGATATTTATAATCTTACAAGTTATTTACCCATATATGTATCTATTAGCAGTATTTTTCGCATTGTAATTTAATATTCGTTGCCGTAGCTAGCCCCGGGCATGAACTTGTTAACAATTATTTAGCTTAATTAGCATTCTTACAGAGAACGAGATAAAGCAGATGCTGAGGAATCGAATTTCTAGATAAATCGTACGATCGTAATATATTCTCTCTTAAGGTTATGATCCCAAGCACTTAAACTGGGCCAGAATGAGTGGCATTAATGCTCTGATGCTCTAATGTCATCGAACTTAACTCTCTACACTCGTTTTTTATATTGGAATCTGAGACTGAAATCGATTTAATAGTCGACTTGTCTTGGCTGAGTTTAACTCGATCGATCCAGAAAGAACAATACTGGAAATTATGATCTATTTACATCTAGAGCTATGATAAGACAGGAAGAAAGATAGAGCTGAGGAAGGCGAGTGCAGGGGACGGGGTACAAACAGGAGGCTTCGAGATTAGACGATTGGGAAATAAAAGAAACTTGTGCAATTATTTTTAAGGTTTTCAAATGTTAACGGCGTAAAAAGTTCCACGACATCCTGCACACAGTGAAATGGGTCAAATGTGCTTCAGACCGAAAGAGCGTCTCTCAGTTAGTCGCAGTTTTATTGTAAGTTGTGCCACTCGTCTCCACAACCACTTAATATTTCTCTCGGGCATCCTTCTTGTGTGCATTTCAAATAAGGCTAATTTTTGCATTTTTATTAGGTTTTTAGAACACTCGGCACATTGTTGTTGCACATACACGTATGAATGTATGTGTGTGTGTATGTGCGTGTGCATGTATGGATGGACGAATCCTTATGTAAGACGCAGATGGACTGAGAGAAGAACATTATTCATCCATCTACCCGTTTACATGGCGCAATGAAGCGACGCGTCGCGACGGTGAGAACCATTAAAGTTCGGTGCTGCCTGGCAACCGCGGAGCTCAGATGAATGAAGTGAAATGTAATGAAATGAAATGAAATGAATTGAAATGAAATGAATTGAAAATAAACGAAGGTCACCTGAACGGTGCAAGGTAGGCCAAAGCACCTCTCACTCATCGCCATCGTCGCACTCATCATAATCGCAGATTCGAAAGACTCCGAGATTTTCGAATAGATTTAAAAAGTGGGAAGTGGAAACGAATCACTGCAGCTGATGTGAATCGAAAGGAATAACGTACTGAATAATCGCTTATGTACATATGTACATCAGAGAACGTATTTACATATATTTACATACATACATACTATATACATTTACTAGAGAGTATCCCGTCCATATTCTGTCAAATGTTTATACGATTGCTGCTGCCCTGTTGTTTCTTCATATTCAATTGTAAATAAAACCGGAGACTGTTTAGAGCAGTTGTTTATTCTATTATATGATAGAAATGTGACATCGTTGTGTTTTCTTCTCCGCTGTATTCACAGGATACCACAAAAAGTCGTCTAAATACGAGATACTACAGAGAAGCGAAGAGCTGCGGTCTCCCAAAAAAACAAAATCTTGTGTTGTACTGAAGCGAATAAAAATAACACCGCGTTTCTGCATTGGAAAGTTTTGGACTGTAAAAAGTACCTCATTGATTGGAACCATTTTGCACGGATGAATTTAAGGGATTTTAAGTATTGCATAACAGTCATGTTAAACACAGGTACGTATCACAATTTGGAGGACGAGTCGATATGATTTAATGATTATATTCAAGTTAAAGTTGTTAAATCCTGTAAAATGTGAAGACAACTGACATGTCTACAGTATTATAATATAATATAAGCAATAAAATGTGTTTTCAATTCCAAATCTTATCTTGAAACTTATTACGAAGTTTGATTTTCATTTGAGAATCGAATCCTGAATGAATCCTGATATGAATATGAAGATATCGTAAATTTTTCATTGGGATGTTATAAAGGAAGCAGAGATTTTCTCTTGTTTTATGGTTAAATCCAATGAAATTTGTTATGCTTTCTTCATGAAGCGATACCGAATTCATGAAGACGTTTGAGAGGACCGACCGTAGTGGTCTATAGGCCTCTATGATGGTCCATATTTACTGTCAGTATTATGGCAATATATCGATATCAAATATTAGTAGTATGTGTTTTATTTCATATTTAAATTGTAAACTCGTATGGAATCCAACGATTTACTACGATTGACACTTTTATGCAAGTTAACGGGAATTCACATGATGTGCTGATGATGGTGTAGTGTGTGTGGTTCACCTTTTATCACTTTAAGTTTATTATATCTTCTATAGATTGATATAACTCCATAAGAGTCCAGCAAACTGTTGAACAGATGATAACATCTATCGACTTTACAAAATGCATTTAAATGAGATTCCAAATCATGGCTGCTTCCGGTGATTATTAAATATTTATTGTCTAAATGCGTAAGAATTAATATTCATAGTCTCTTTCTTAAAAATCTGTCGTCTTCATTTGAAAGAATTACAAGAATTTAGATTCATAAATACTCGTAAGTGAATGTTATGGATAGTTATACAATATATGTATATATGTATACTGTGGGTGTATATATATGTTTGTTTGTACATACGTAGTTTGTATATAATTCGTACAGACCTGTTAAATCGTTGTTGCTCTTGAAAATTTTGCAATGGTTAAAATTTAAGTCGTGCAAGTTCATGAATTTTGCTGACTTTAGTTTAATAATACGGTAAAAATGTTGTGGTCTAATTTCATTACCATTGCGAGTCGTTGTTGTTGTTATTGTTGTTGTTGTTATTTTTATTATTTTCGTCGTTGCTGTTGTTGTTATTCTTCATATATTGTATGTATTATAATGATAATAGTTTTATATACACACACACACATACACTTAATACTCTTTCTTACATGAAACCCACAGACCTATTCACACACACACACACACACACATGCATACATATACCCATACACACATACATACATTACTGTTCATACAACAGTAGTCTGTCTTTTGTATTGCTTTATGTTTTGGGGAAAAATTATTGCATATTTTCTTGGAAAACACAACAACAACAACAACAACGACGACAACAACAACAGCAACAACAATTTTAACATTGTTGCTAAACTAACTTGAAGAGTTGAATCCTAGTTTAATTAAATGCACTGCATGAAACGCTACAGAAAGAAACTAAGCAACAACAACAAAGAAACCAAAAAAAAAAACAAACCGTCGTTTGAAGCCAAGATTTATATTGGTTTACATTCACCATGACTGCAACTCATATATAAGTATGTGTGTGTGTGTGTGTGTTCGTCTGTTTGATTGTTGCGGCGGTTTGTTTAGATACATAATTATTTTTATTGGCTTGTCTTGTGGGTTAGTTGGCTATGGTTGATGCACTTGCACTTTCTTTTTTAAAAGAAAGAAAATTGAAATTGAAAAAAAAAAAAACCGGCAACAACAGCAACAAAGAAAAACTAAACTGGAAAACTTTCGTTTTTCTCCCAACAACAGCAACGACCACAAAAGTGGCAACAGCAACATCAACTTGAGCAACAATTGAATGCAACAGATAGCAAAAACACTACAAAATGACGCCGAAAAGTGCACGTTCGAAAAGAAGACGACGAAGAAGAAGACGAAGAAAAAGAAGCAGAAAGTGAAGAAGAAGGAAAGGAAGAAGAAGAAGAAGAAGCTGTGGAGTAAGAAAAGCAGAAGAAAATCTCTTCACCAACGCGGCTGGTGAGTGACTTACGACGAGCAATGATAATGATAATGATAATGATACCGATAATGATATTGATTATAATGATGATGATCATAGCGTGATGATAATAATGACGGGCCGTTTTCTCAGTTGGCTCGCCGTAAGAAAGAAAAGAAACCAGCAGAGTCGCGCAGCCGGACGAACGGGCCGATTAACTGCCGGCCTGACACGCGATTTCAAATGCGCTGCACTGCTTCATAACGAAAGTGAATTCGAAATGTGAAATGAAAAACATGAATGAATGAATGAATGGAAAACCAGTAATGATATGAAAAGTTTCCACAGCACGAGTTTGAATACGTTTGTGCATGTTGCCAGAAAGTCGCAAAAAGAAGAATGAAAAACTCGAAACTGAAAATTGAAAAAGGAAAACTCACAGGGACTCATTACGAACACTCTCACACACACACACACAAACATACCTCCATGTGGCTCTTCTGTGCGCCCCGGTGTTTCCATATGACTGTATGACTGTATAGCTGTATAGTGGGTCTGCTTGTACTCGTATGCAACTAAAGAAAAGTTTGACCTCATTTCAACCTTGCATATCGAAGAACTAAACTGACCAACTTTAAGTTGCAATTCATGTTTCGAGGTCAGTTTTACATTAAAATTGTTTACCCAAAAAACAACAATAAAACAACTACAACAAATCTATAGAAAAGAACCGAACAGAACAGAACAGAACAGAATTTAAAAAAAGAACAGAAAAACATTGAGTGTGAATCGCTTTCGACTGAATCGAGAGCAAGAATATTTTATTTACAATTCTTATTTAATGTGAGTTTGTAGAAAAAAACGGTTTCGCTTTATTTTTATGCAATAATTTCACTTTCTAGAATAGAAAGAGTAAAAAACAATATCAACCAACAATAATAATAACAATAATATCAACAACAACAATCATAACCACTCGCATTTCCCTTCAATATCGATTGCATTTCCCTTTAATATCGATTAACTTGAGATGTCTTTCTATGTTTTGTATAAAAACTCAGCTGGTTGCCGGGCAGGAAAGGAATTTTCATCGGAAAGTAATTTATATTGTACGTAATTTATATTGTACAAGTACACACACGTACATACATCATCATCATCATCATCATCATATGTCATAGACAATATATCAGATATTTTATGAAATGAGGAAAAACAACAAAATTAATAGAATAAAAAAAATAGTAAAAAAAATAAAAAATGTAGCATCAAATTAAATATGAGAGAAAAAAAATTAAAAACCAAAATATTGGCTATTTTTGATTTCAATATAAACTTAATATATTGTATATTTGTACAGATGTACGAAGGAAATATGGATAGATATATCTATCCAACTATTTATCTATTTCAATTTACATGTAGATTTCCATTTTCATGTGTCCATATTTTGAAGTTCTTTAAAAATGGGCGTGACCCATGACCATTTATATTATGCCTCTTATTAAGAGTTAAGAGCGATGGAAAGATTAGTAATGGGTGTGTACTAGAAGTAAAAACGAACCATTATTTAAGTTTCTAATGGATCGAAGATGGATGGACGCAACGGAGTTGGGTTCTTTTAAACGAATAAATACGGAGAAACCCTCAAATTACATAATTCGAGCACAGTCTTTAATGCTGAAAGAGTTGGTATAATGAAGGGTGAAAAATGTCTATAAATAAAACAATAATATTCCAGGAAAATGTTGTGAAATCGCGTCAGATAGTCGAGTGGATACCGTAATATTCACATGGGACAACGAATCGGCTCGCAGGGGTACCATGTTAAACCACAGCGACGAATACGCCTCTTTAAGCCCTACAAATTTAAACAGCGGACTGGACAGACATCCTACATCTCAGGGTCGCTGGGTTCCAGGGCAACTAAAACAAAGGGCCAAGCAAACAAACTTCGAGCAAGATTTAAACGGGATTTACGGAGAATCGTAGACATTCTGAAGCTCGGAAGCCATTTAGAGACATTCGATAGTTTGAAATCTGACATTTGTGGATCCTGTCTGGAGGCACCACAGAATTTGGAGCACTATTTGTGTGGATTGGCCGGCTTTTTGCAGGGTAGACGGGAGTGGTATGGGTAGGCTCATTATGGGTATATGGTAGGGTGTTTCAACTTCGGCCCGACCAAAGATAGCAGGCCCCTTTTTAGCTTTTAATAGTTGGCTGGTTTAAATAATGAAATAAAACAAAAAATCGAAGAAAAACTTAAACATTCATCTATAATTTGTATCACTTTCAATCATTCAGAGATGATTTCTCACTTCAGTTGAATTTAATTTAAAATCGAGTTTTAATTTCTTCACTTAAAAACTTATTATTACTAAACTGAAATGAATTGAATTTGTATTATTATCGAAATCGAAATCGAAATCGGAATTGTATTGTAACAAGATTGTGAAAGTTACGAGTTGTTTTTCTTAGATTGATTTCGTTGATATGATTTACTTTATATTGTCTATTCTCCAAATGAAATACATATGAATATATATGTGCATATTTATATATAATATATACTCTTACTTTCGATACCTCTGACTGATCATTCTCTCTCTCTCTCCGTCTCTGTCACTCGTTTAGAAAATAAAAGTGTTTGTGTTTTTGCTTCATACAGAATTCTGTTTTATTTATATTCAAATAAAAGTGCAAAATTTAATTTAAGTGTTACTGACAGACAGACAGATAGCCATACGGATGGACGGACGGACGGACGGACGAACGTGCGGACAGACCAACATACATACGAACAGGGAAAGCGTTTGATGCAACAAACGCAATCGAGTCGTTTGCTTGCTCCGCTCTCACGTCTCCGGAGTCGCGATGCGCGGCAAAGTAGATGCAATGTCAAGCTCCTCAATTGAAATAATTTGAAATTATTTTATGTGCGGAGTGAGTGCAGCGCCAATTGAATGACACTGAACGCGGCGCTGCGCTGCGCTAGCCAACAACAAGCGATGAGCTGCCGGACGAGCGGATGAGCGGCAGGCGACGGGCGGCGACGACGACGACGCTCCGAGCAATTAAAGATCATTTTGCGATCGTCGCGATGTGTATCCCTCAAACGAATTTGTCAAAGCGGCATTCAACTGATAGAGTCAAAGTTCTGAGAGAAGGCGACAGATAACACGTCACTCTACTCGAATGAGTACATGGACAACATGAAAGCGTCCGTCCCTTCCGTCGTCCGCCGACTGCACGGTGCGCCTTCCACCAGCACCAATTGTTTTGCTCAGAGCCACACATCGCAGCCGGCATGTTCGGTTCGTTAGAACGTGCAGTTAACGTTTGGCTGAGAGATGCACAGAGATACAAAGTTAGGACTTTCATAAAGAAATCTATTCTCATTCTAGAATACATTTTCAAATATAAACATAAATCTACAGGAGTCTAAAGTAAGGAAATCTTTAAAACCTTTAAAAAATAACTAAATAACTAATAACACAACCCAAAAAACGACGGAACTGCTAAAGATCAAGCTATCGAAGGTCAAGGTATCAGGACCTTCTTAAAGAGGTATCAATAAAAAGTTATCGTGAATGAAGGAAGTTCAGTTCTTTAGAACTTTTCCATTATATCTTTTATAATATTCGTATATGATTCTATATCACTTTATAACGAGTCGTTGGACTTTATTAGAATCGTATATTAAAAATGAACTGAAATATCTCTAGAAACTCAAGCGATATAGTACTTTAAATATCTCAGAATCATTGGACAATCTTGCGTGAATTATTACTTATTTTTATTATTATTAATTTTATTGATAGTCTTTGATACATCCTTATCTTGGTATTAGTACAATTATAGCTTTTATAATACGATATTCGGTGTCATATTCAACATAAACGTATATATCTCTGGCAGCAACAGTCTAACTCGATTTTTCTTACTTTTAGGAGAATTATTCTGTTTATAGTTTCAATTCATTTCATTTATTTTCTTTTTTTTGCAGATATGACCGCATTTACACTTTCTTTAACTGACTTAAGAATAGTATAATGTAAACAAAATACTCTAATAACGAAATAACTTAAATGTAACTTAGGCTGTGTTGTTCAGAGAACAACGTCTATAATAAACTTGGTACAAATATAAAAAAAAAAATGAAATTAGATTCGAAAAAGATGACTTTAATCGTGGCAATAACTCATTTATTTAGATAATAAATGAGTCTTATAATTTAGATAGAATTTCAAATTAAAATAATCGAAGATAACCGTTATAAACCTCAAGTTAATACACGATTATGACAGAGATATTTCAGTTCTATCCGCCAACAGGATCGTAGAAAGAAATTCGAGTTAAAATTAAATGATAATTATGTAGTTAAGTTATGAAAACAATACTAAATTAAATGTATGAAAGGATGTATAAGTGATGTAAATATGATATGATATGTATAACAAATGATGCACAAGTAATGCACTAATGATGTAAAACTGATGAATAAATACTGTCATCACTGATACAGACATGATGCATAAATCATTGATGTACATCACTAACAAATGATGCACAAGTGATGCATTAATGATGCACAAGTGATGCATTAATGATGCACCAGTGATGCATTAATGATGCACAAGTGATGCATTAATGATGCAAAAGTGATGAATAAATACTGTCATCACTGATACAGACATGAGGCATAAATGATTGATGTACACTAGTGATGTACAAATGATGCAGAGTTGATGTATGATTTATTTTTTTATAGAATAGCAACATACTGAATATTTAAAGAATATTCACATATGAATCGCGTCCAATGAAGGAGAATTGCTCTTTCTTATTCTGTATCAAGTATCAACCATTGGAATCTACTCTATATATATATATCGAAGTACATCCAACATATGAAAATGGATGTTTTCGTTGTTCTTATCTCAATTATAGATGACAATTAAATGCAATCATGCCTACTGTTCGAAAAGGAAAACAAGACAACAACAGCGAATATTGTAAATAGTTTTATTCTTGATACTTCTGAGATTGTTGCCAGTCGGTTCTACGCGCTGCCGTTTTAAAATTCGCCGCAGTGCGTTGATCGAACTTTTCAAATCATTTTCGTCCAAGGAAAACTAGAAAAAGCGCACTGACTGTTTTCATGCATATCACCTTGATTATGTATGAATGCATGTATGAATGTACGTACGTACGTACATCCACTTGTATGTAGCGAGTGTATGTATGCCAGCATGCATGAATGTTCGTATGTTTGCATGTTAGATTGTTCGTTAGTACATTTGTACAATATATACTATGTATCTACAGCTACATGCATTTATATCTCTATTTTCGATGTGTTTTACGCAGCTACTCGTAGATACAGGAATGCTTTTTCAGCAAATTTATTGAAACCTGCAGCAACGCATGTTCACGAATTTTTGCCATACGTGTTAACAAGAATAACAAAAAGAAAACTGCACCAACTGAATTATTAGGTGTTGTTTAGAAAAATAAAAAAAAAACAAAGAGCGAGTCTATCGACGGCCTGGTCGAAGTTTTAATACCCTATACATCCCTATCATGTAATCTTTTAAAAGAATATCTTAACTGAGAGTCTTTCCTTCTAAATAAACTGCTAAATGAATGTATTGGTTGGTTATCTTAAAGTGGGCGGATCACGCCCAATAATAATTGAGTGACTATACAGCAACAATACAATTGTCTTCGTTCGGTTAATCTTTTAAGCATATAGTGAACAAGTGGGCGAATTATCCACATACTGGGGACACGCCCCCAATCTTAATACAACTGTGTTGAAAGTGTACTCTTTTCTGTTACTCGATTACACACCGATTGGAACCTCCTCCATCCCCCTTAACTGTTAATAGAACTCAAAGCTGCTTGCTCGTTTTATAAGATACGATGTACCTGGATCACGCCCATTTTTAATAGAGTTTAGTGGTTAAATACTATTGCCAGATCTTCGGTAACTACATTTTCTACTCTCAACATACTTTTAAACCAATATTATTCCTTTCTTTCGAATATAAAGTCGACGGTCGCCTTCTGTACGTTACAAACGGAGGGACAGACTTAACATACCCTTCAACCTTCGGGTGTAGGGTGTAGAAAACAAACACAACGCAAATCGTTTTAAAAGAGAATTAATTGTTTTTCGATCGTTCGTATTCATTTAAAGTAGTGCAAAATATTAAAAACAAAATATAAAAATTGAAGTACAAACTACTTGTATTATTTATACAACGGACAACCTATTTAATGGGCCTTTTTTACAGTTTAGCTACCTACAAAGTAACGAATAATATTCATAATAACAATAATAATAGTAATAACAATAATGGTAACGATAGTAATAATGATAATAATAGTAACAATAGTAATAATAATAATAGTAACAATAGTAAGAATAATAATAGTACCACTAGTAATAACAATAATAATAATAGTACCATTAGTAATAATAATAATAGAAATATGTAATGCTTCATATAGAAAATAAGGCCTAAAATTTTGATCGTTTCTTTTTATGGCTTTCGTGTTCACGTTCATGATTGATACATAAGCTAACTCGTCGAGTTGCTCATTGTTTTGGCCATGATTTCGGCAGCCACGACACTGGATCCAGAAGAGCGGAATGCATCAAAGCATTGATACTTCGATTTCAAGTATTGACAAACATACAACCATTCTACCATCATGATAGCCATACATACGAGTACAACAACAGATCGAAGAATCGTTTATTCATCTCTTTAGAGGTAGCGTTTAACTTTGGCTTAACTCAGTTTACAGTTCAACAAATTAGAGTGCGATTTTGTTTCTTGGGAGTGTGGAAGCGACAACTAAAGCAATAACAACAACAACAACAACAACAACTAGAGGATTGCCAAACTGTTTCCCGAGCAAACGAGTCATTATAAAGTTTTTACGTCTGCTTTTTGTTGGTTGCCAAACATTATATAGTGACATTTGTGTATATATATGTACATATATTCATACAAACGTATGTCTGTATGTATGAGCGATAGAATGAAAGAGAGGGAGAGAGAAAGAGAGGACGAGGAATGACAAAACGCAAACAAAATAGAAATTAAAAGAGAAAAAAAAAGAGGAAATAATTTCGCACTAATGAAATAATTACAATCGGCCATAAGCGAAGCTGAGAGTTCATAAACGAACGGGATGAGAATGAATAATAGCGAAAAAGAATCATTAGATTCGAAAAAAAAAAAATGAAGAGATCGAGTAAAATAAAATTAGTACACCGTAATTCAATATTTCAATAAATATTGAAATCAAATATTTTTAAATGCACTTTTAATATCGTTTTAAAATATTATATAATATTAAAGTAAGATATCACAGAATGTAATATTACATTTAAACAATTTTATTCATATACGTTAAAAACCAAATAAAACCTTAATATTCTCTCATATAAACAAGAAGTCAACTAAATTAAAAGCAAAATTGACTTTCTGGTGGCTACGGAAAATTTTAATAAAATATAAAAATGAAAATAATTTAAAAAAGAAATTAATTTGACAAAATGATAAAATAACATTTTAATTAATTTTAAAAAATAGAAAGTAGTACTTAAAAATTGAATAATGAGAGAAAAGTATTGCTTTATTATTATTTATTAATTAATTTATATTTATTTCGAAATCTATAATCTATATTTATATATATTCTATTTAAAAAAACGTAAACATTTCATTAAACTATCCACAAAATAAGGCGAAATGTTCTTAAAATTCAGAAATAAAAAAAAAATCTACAATTTAAAAGCATATAAAATCCGAAAAATATATACACGAAACACATTCATTAAAAACAGTTGAAGAAACATTAAATTTCAATAGATAAAGATTTCTCTCTCTGGATTTAAAGTGCAAAGTTTCGAGGGCAAAGTCAAATCTTTAAAAAAACATGATTGTCTTAGAGTGACATACACAGTGACATGTAGGAAATCTCGAAATCTGCAGTTTGCATACATTGAAGAGTATGTATCTGGTACTATATACCAGTATATTGACTTGTGTGGATATGATTGATTTCCATAACTTCTGCTTTCCTCTCCAGGTGATTCCTCGCAGCCAGCAGTGATTGGATTCTTTCGGATGAATGACATTTGAATGGGTTACATTTTATGCAAAGAGTCACTACTCTGTCGACTGTAGGGTGTAAAAGTATGTAATTGGATGATCACTTACGAAATGTGTTGTATATGAGAGACAGAGTGAGTGAGCGCGAGAGCGATAGAGAGGGGGCAGGACGGGAGAGTGGCAAAGTCAAACTGTGTGTTTTAGAGAAGTGGAGCCGGTTGTGGGGCTAGCGAAAGGGGAGCAAAGAGAGAGAAAGAGAGAGCGCGCCAAATAGAGGGTTAGAAGAAGCAGCGCTGGTTGCGTTGTTATTCGAATATCGTCACGCGAGTGCACCGAACTATTTCAAGGCTACGTATCACACGGTATCTTAGGAAAATAAATGCGCTGTGCATGTGTTGGACTCGCCGACTCGACGCTCCACTCGCTCTCCGCTCTGTTCGCTGCTCTCTGCGCCACGACAGCGACGACCACGACGACGACGATGAGCAAGTGAGTGAGAAGCAGCGCCTGCCTCTTCGCGCCGCTGTTATATCAGCCGGCAAGCTGCGGTGGAAATACATATCTCAGTAGATCCGGAACAATGGGAGACTCTTTATCGCCTACGAGGCTTATTTTGCAATAGAAATTTCATCGAGCTGGGTTTAGAGACTTTATAGATCGATAAAGATATCGTATATGTACATGGGTACGTACACTCGGTCTCCCAGAGACTGCTCCATGTGCTTGAGTTGGCCAACATACAGGTAACAGATGAAGATCGACAGATACAAGATACTAACTATTATTGTAATTATGAAATAAGTTACCGTTACTTGTGATTTTCGTTGTGTTTTCTTTGTGTGTTTGTGGAACTAAACTCACTATGAATCATAGAAAGGAATCATTAATACGTTAGTAGATGTATTTCTTTAATAAACATAACTATTTTGTTAAATAAACATTAATTATGGATTAGATCAGAAAATAACAAAATGTAGAAAATATCTTAGAAAGGAAAAAGAATCAATATACAATAGAAGACAATATATATCGATGTCTCTCTTCTTCTCCTACTCACCCCCCTCTCCCTCTCTTCACTCCTTCTCTGTATCTGTCTCTAAGTCTAGTAGTGTAACGGCCTTCGTTTGGAAACAGAGCGATCCACAGTAGGAGGGACACTCGTTTAGCCTCTAAAAGCTAAACTTTCAAAGTTAAACTTACGAAATCCACTTCAATTTCAATTCACCCAACATAGACTCAGACTCAGATTCAGATGCACATTCAAATTTAGTTCTAGATTTAAAGATGACAATCGATTCAGATCGAGAGTGATTCGTTCTAAAGTAATAAAGTTCTAAATCCGGATCTCACCTGCACCGAATTTATTGCAGCTAAAAAGACCGGATCACGTGTTAATTTAATTAATCTTCTGTGGAACCAATCGGCCAGAACTAACTTCAAACTCTTCCTTCGCTCTCTCCGCTCTTCCCCTGTCTCCCTCTCTTCCTCTGCCGCTCTCTCTCTCTTTCTCTGTCTCACTTTTTTCTCGGTCTGTTTCTACTCTCACCTCTCCAAAATCAAGCAGATTTGTAGAACTGAAGAAGTACTCTACGCTAATCTTTGAAATTCAAATTGAATTCTCACTGAAATTTTTTGTTCTTATTTTTTAAAAATAATTGAATGATAATTATTATGAACGACTGAATGATGTTTGATAACTGTACGAGTACGTTTGATATAAATCTAATATACTGTATATAACTCTAGTATACTGTATATAACTCTAGTATACTGTATATAACTCCAGTAACTAATTTTAGTATAGAAGAGAGAAAATATCTGTGGTTAACCTTAGAATGAGTTTAGAAATTTCTTTTATACACTATTATTGCTTTCACTATTATTGATTTTCAGTATACGAGTAAGATTTAATCTTTAAAATTTAAAATATAATCTTTTCTCAAATGGTTTATATGATGGTTTATAATAAGAGAAATGATGATGAGAAAAGAACTAAAGACCTTGTATCCATGGCCATTAAAAAGCGATCTAAATGTCAAAGAGCAACAACTTCAGTTTCGAAGCTAATCTGATTCTAATCAAGGAAGGAAGTAAGGCAATAAAAGTACTTCTGATATAATCCGGGAATCCCGGTTAACGAACCCAATAACTATTATTGAACCCAACAACTATGAGCATTGATGATATTCATGATCTTTTATAGAAGAGTGAGTTTCTACTATAATATTTTCTAGACATTGTAATACGATGGTTATTATATTTACATATAATATTCTAAATAAGAAACGAGAAGCTAGCCAATAGAATTGATTATAAAAGTGGTCCATCTAAAAACTGATGGATGATCAATGGAAGGATGTTGACCAGAATAAATAATTCCGCATATCTTCATTCGAATACTTAATAAAATTAATAATATTAGAAGAATTCAATAATTTCCTGTTTCTGTCCTGTTTAAAGACAAACTTGCTGTAACTGTAGCCAGGTCTCAGCTTCGGTTATTCTATTCTCAGTCTCAAGCAATCTGAAGCGCAAAAAGAGCGACGACTGACCTCACGTAGTGGTGACTCAACGGGTTTCTTTGCATTACACGCCAGATTGGTCGTTAATAATGTGTTGTCTAGTCTTCAGAAACTTTTTATGAAACGCGGTAAAGCGAGGTAGAGTTCTCTTAGGGGGGAAAAACCAAGTCATTAAATGAATGCTAGCAGTAAAACGGCGGAGGAAAAAGCAGCTCAAGAGCAGGAAGGTGCTTAAGGTAGGAAAACTTATTGTAATGCGGAAAAATACACCTGTGCTTCCGAGACACATCCGGGTGCGGGAGGAGGGTGGACGGAGGAGGAGGGGAGAGGGAATATTAGCGTCACCTCCTGATGACGGTTCAGCGCCGGCGTCATCACTGTTGAGAAATATCTCTATGAAACATACGGGGAACATTTGCCAAATTTGTGGATGTGATCCGCCTCTACTACTCATTATACTATAGTACTATACTCATGTACTTTTTGTACCATAGTATAGTATAACATGTTATTTAACTTTATTCAAAATTCATTTTAAACATGATTTAAAGATTTTCCTTTCATACAATAAACTTGTATAAATAATCGTGTTTCCTCATCGTCTGTCGTCTTTCCTCATCGTCTGTCGTCTTTCCTCATCGTCTGTCGTCTTTCCTCATCGTCTGCCGTCTTTGTCCTGAACTGTATAGCAGTTCCCCTCTCTCCCCACCCGTACATTCCTCTAACTTCTACGATCCTCGCATCTCGACTCGTCTCTATTCCAGTCGCAACATCCTGGTGCAGCATAGTTTGTGTGTACTATCGCGATATAGTCTACAATATAGAATATTCTGACCGCGTTATGCTCTCGCTAGAATACTGCAATGCAAATCTATCGCCACTGTCGCAGTGCTGCTTTCAAGGTGATACACTTTTGTTGGAAAAGTGCGTGCACCCGGCACATTTATCTCTCGACGAGTGTGTATGGCAACCGAACACTGAAAATATTGGCATAATGTTCCGTTCGCTGCGAATTTTGTTGTTTGTTGTTCACTTCTCACACCAACTGCTCTGTTCTGCTCTGTTCTGTTCTGACACCCGTCGACTCGTCTCTGCTCTGCTCTGCTCTGTTCTGTTCTACTCTGTTCTGTTCTGTAAGTTCGCAACAGCAGAGTCTGGTATTTATTAATCAAAACGCACATATAAATTATGCGGTACACCTTGACATCAATTAGTTTACTAACGTCTTGGCTGTACAAGTATCTAAGAGCTTAATTCTTAGTAAACGTAGAGAAATATATTTAGAAAAACGAACGAGCAAATGAACAGTTTCTGTACATTCGCGAGATTTTCATTTGATTTCTACTATTTAAGAATAGTAGAGGAAAAGCTGAAGAGAAAGAGGAAGAAAAGCTGAATAGTCGAGGACACACACACACACAAACACACACACACACACACAGCCAGAGTTACAAGTGAGGAGGGGGTGGGGGGAAGGAGGAACCAAGTTTGACTGTCATGAAATTTAAAGACTCCTGGCTTTTAAAGGATTTAAAAACGTCTGCTTTTCATTTGCATCTGTTCTTAAAAATGCCTGATATTTGCTTTTAAACGCACAACATTAAGTGTTAAAGGAAAAACCTATAGAAATATAGAGAAATATATCTTTACTTTACTTGACTTTACTGCTAAATGTTTATAAACATTACATGTTTAGAAACTTTTATGTGTATGAAATTAAAAATTAAACTTAAAGTTTCCCGTCATCACCCAGACCCCCACCCCTTTCCCGCCCACCGCTTCTCCTACTTTTTTATTATGATCGGGAGGAAAGATGAAAATTATTGTAGATTTTGTTTCATGCGATTTTATATTTCCTCTCATGAATAAATAAAGAATAAATAAATTCATTGAATAAATAAAGAAATCGAATAAATTTCATTTCCATTCGGATTTTTTGCCAGATTTTCTTCGGTTTTCATCTCAGACATGAGATTTATTTTATACTAAACACCGATTTTGTTGACTAAGCACACAGTTTTTGAGAGAAATGAAGAAAACTTTCACTTTTGGTGAGAAGGAAAACAACAGAAGCGGCAGCAGCAGCAGCAGCGTCGGCAGCAGCAACAACAAGCAACATTTTCCTTTCACTCAAGACTCCGTAGTCTTCCTCTTCTGTCTGGCCCACTCCAGTGACTTCTCACAGACATCCTGCCTAAATTTCCAAGTTCAAGGTCGGCCTCTCGGCGCACATAAAAAAGCGTACATAAAACGGCTTTCCAAGGAATACATAACAGAGGACTCACAGGCGCAGAGGGTGGCGGTCGCGGAAGGGGGGGAGAGGGGGGGTCTGCCGGTGTCCTTCGTCGCACAAGAAGGAAACCCAACAAAAAAGCTCTCAAAGTATGCAGCTTTTTCCCACAAAAGAACTGCCTAGTTTCGAAGTGAGGCTGCTTGGTTGGCGGGCTGACGGCGTTGAAGCAGCACAGGAACCCACGCTCTGGCTTGAAGAACCCAGACCCAACCCGCGCCCAGCCGCCAGCGAGCCAACATCCTTTTGACCTTGAGCTTTCATTTTTCAAATGTAAATTTATTGACCCGACTCGCAACAAATGCGCACAAAATCTTCGCTCCGCAGAACCTCCGTCGCCCTGCCGAAGCAACCGCCACCTAACGACCGACCGACCGACCGACCAGCGGACCGGGTGTGAGCATCGTCTGCTTCCATGGCAACTTAATAAGGTGCTTGGCTACAAAAACACAGACGCACACAGACGCACACACATACACACACGCGCACACAAACGAATTCGAATCGGGAAGGACGACAGGAACAACAACAGCGATAAACGAACGAGGATAAACATCTCATGCGCCCAAAAGTAACCGAATGCGGGCGGCATGAGCGCGATATGAGTTGTTTGGCGACACTCGAAGGCGTCGGTATTGTGTAGGGTGCACTTAAAGCGGGCCAGTCGTGGGTGCGGGGTTCCCTCGTCGGACGTGCTGCGGTCGTGAAACTAACGACCCGGATTTCGGGGAAAAGCAACATTATTACGGCAGCTTGAAGATAGCGTTTGCGGTTTCGCAAGTACAGAGTGGTTAATGAATTGGAGAGGATTTACTTTAAATATCATCTCGAATAATTAATTAATTTAATGTGAGTATTTAAAGACGCCTAATAAATCGATTGAAAATCGTATATCTTGCAATGCAATGCAATTCTCTTAAATTTCTATAAACTGAGATTCATGTTAAATTCACTGTTTCGCCCCCGTCTTCGGTATCATTTGATGACCTTGACAACCCGAAACTGGCAGTGAACTCATGGACAATTGAAGGAATGGAGAAATTCTCTTACCTTTCAGTTCCAGCGCTTTTACGAGCCTCTCGTGCCTCAGGCCATTCGCCGAGCCGTTGTTGTTGTGGCTGTTCGACAGCAGCTTCTCGGCCAGCAGCGGGTTCGCCGCTATGGAGAACCTGCTAGTGTTGTTTGTCTCCAGATGCTCCCTGAGCTCGTTTCCGTTCGTCGAATTGGCAGCAGCAGCAGCGGCGGCGGCGGCGGCGGCGACGGCGGCAGCATCACAGATACCGCTCAAGCGCACGCCATTCTGCTGGCCCTGATGTCCTTGATGACAGCCCACCACCGACGCAGCCAACGCCAGCAGAGCGGTTTCGGTGCTTTGGACGAGCGCATCGTCGGCGTTTGTCACCGCCGCCGACGCACTTCCTCCGATACCGCCGTCCGAAAGGAAGCCATCCGCATCCGTGTTCGCCACGCCGTCACACGCTACGAAACTATCGGCGGCATTGCGACCGTGCAGACTGTGCTCCCCTACGTTGTTGTTGTTCTCCTCCTGCTTGAAAAGAACCGAAAAAGAGAAGGCATTTTATTAGTCTCGCTGTGTTTCTGCGGCGCATTCGATTAGCGGTGGCAATAGAGCAACTACAAAAGAAATCAGGGACTTATACTTTTACTTCGACTGTAGCCAGGTCCGAGAGCAGGCTCTCGATCTCGAAGTTGCTTTCGGACAGCTGGCGGAACAACTCCTCGGAGCTGTCGCTGCAGAGCGGCTCGATGCCCAGTTCGCAAGCGCCGCCCTCGTTCGCGTCCTCAGATATCGCTGATGTCGTCATCGCTGCCATCGCTGCCGGCGTCGTCGCCGTTGTTGTTGTTGTTGATGATGATTCATTGCGGGCGCCGCTGCTGTTGTTACTGTTGTTGCTGCTGCTGTTGTTGTTGTTGTTGTTGCTGGGCGAACTTCCTTCCTGCAAATTTGGCAAAAATTAATGCAGTACAAATGTAAAATTTCGCTAACCAAGTTTAAAAACCTCATTTAAGAAACATAAATAAAATGCATTTCAAAACAAATTTACAAAAAAAAATTAGAATTTTTAAGTGTTTGGAAAAATCTTTTTTCAGGATGTGCATTCTTATTACATTAAATGGCTAACATTGTTTTTTTTTGTTAATATTTAGAACAATTTATTTTTTGGCGATTTACTTTTAATTTAACTACATATTTAATTAAATCGAATATTTTAATTGTAATATAAATTGAAATTTTACTTTGTTCTCATTTATTTATAATTTTTTTTATTAATATATTTATTCACATTTATTAATTCATTTCTTTTGTAAATTCGTTTTGAATCAAGTTAAATCGGATGCAGTGCGCGCGCCCTCTACATTCGCTGGCATGCTGACGTCTACCTGTAAACATGTGGTTATATCCAAGCCACCAACCATACGGCCATCATTATCAGGACACCAAAGCAGTGCGTCGTCGATAAATGGCATCGCCGACAAGGCAGTGCCACTGCGGATGCCGGTTCGCAGTGCCAGCGTGTCGTGGTTACTGCACTCGCTACGAAAAATAGACACAAACCAGGCGAGTTTCACTTCAAGTCCGCAAATATACGAGTATGTGTGCGTGCGTTTGTTAAACTACGGAAATTGTATACAAAGCAAAGACAAAAGCCAACTACAGTGGTAAGGCAAAGTTTGTGTGTTGTTTGGTATTCGGGTTGAAAGGCACGCGGTTCGTGTATATGGAGTACAATCAGTTGGTTTGTGTAGGCACTTGAAGGGATTTTTTTACAATTATTGGTTGTTGTCGTTGGTACGATTTTCACTTGTGGTGAAAATGGTCTCTCACTTGTGGTGAGTGTGGAAATGACGTCAGAGACAAACAAGTCAACGTCGTCGTTTTTCTTAGGAAAATAATTAATTATTAAATTACGTTCTTATTTTAAATTTGTTTGTTTGTTTCTTGTTTGTTGTTTTTTTTTTTTGTGTATGTCTACGGGACGTGTGAGTTGCGTTTAGGTACAAAATTTGAGAGAGAAAATCAATAATTGGACGCTGCTGTGCTGCTGATCCAACTGAGAACAACGTGGAGCCCAGATCAGCCGGCCGGCAAGCATACGATTTGGTGAGTCGCTGCTTCTCAGGGATCTTTGTTTTGTTCTTCTTTCTGCGGAAATCTGTTGAGTGTTGACGGCAAAGCGATCAAGTTGCAAATAAATTTGGTATGCGTTAGTCTGCAAGAAGGAAGAAGAAGAAGAATAGAAGAAAGAGAAGAAAACAATGCAAATTAGTACAAACAACAACAAATAAAATAATAAGTTAATAATAATGACCACACCAGCCAACCATTCAGCGTTTTTGATTTCTTTCGCAGCTTTACAGATCGGATAGATTGAAGATTTTTAAGGTAAAAAAAATTCTTAAATTGTCATAAAATTAAATTAAATAAATATTATAAAATTAATTGAAAATGCACTGATAAAAAACAAAGTAATCGAGCTTTTTAAATGTTTATTCTTAAGCTTTGTGAATGTACAACAATAATCCTACATTCTGTCAAAGTTCCACCCGGAATTTGTCAATCAATGAAACAATTTTCATTTAATCACCAATCATCATCGCTTGATTTCGTCGCTTTTAAAGTACACACATTTGCCAACTTTTTTGCATTCCTTGAAACAGTTGATGCATGCGCTTTCCGATGTTCTGCATTCAACGCCAGCGAATTTTGTTTTATGCAATGCACTCATTTTTACAGGCAAATTCCGGGCAGAAGTTTGACAGTTATACTGCCGATATACTGGCAAAGTGAGGCTCAACTGAGCCCTTTAGTGGACCAGAGCCCTCGTGTGGAGTGAGCATGTCACTACTATTGAAACACTTTATTCGAGAATGGGTGCTCACGGAGGCATTTGCGCCCCCAAAATCAGCACAGAAATGCACCAAACTGTTCTTAATTAAATAGTCTCAATTCAGATGTAACTCTGTATTGAATCTAGATTCTAGAAGCAAAGGAAGCCTCCTTTCGAGATAGACAACATGTAATTCTTTCTAAATCAAAAAGAAGTGCTAAAAAAAGTAGTATTAGTAGTGGTATTAGTAGTGGTATTAGTAGTTTCAGTGGTACATAAGTTCATAAGATAATCTGATGTATCTGCCGATGAGATATGCTCTGATTTTATAACGGAAACCTCGAGATTACGGATTACGTAATTAAAACTGCGTCATTAAAATTGTGTGCATAAAAAATCAGTTTATTTGCAGAGAAAGTAAGTTTTGCTTCTGGAAATTAATTTCTACTCATCATTTATTTATTTTCTTTTCTTTTATTTGTGATGTTGCTGGTGGATGATCTACAATGAAGTGTGCGGAGGGGGAGGGTGAGGGGGAGGGAGAAGGTTTTGCCAAGAAACACCAACAAACTTGTTGATAAAACTAGTAAAACTTCTAAAGAATAACAACACATCAGGAATCAGATTTCATTGTTATTTTTAAATCTTCAGAATTGGAATCTTCAAAAACTTGTACACATGATCGAATTATTTAAACAAGAAACATGGAAGACTTTCTTAATGCAGCTTGAGGTTTCATTCACTTAACATAACTTGTGGTGTAATTTAGGGAATCCCCGGTTTAGTTGCTCTTATTTCTCTGTCATCTGCTCAAGTTGAAGTGCCGGAGCCGTGGGAGCTCTAAGGTGCCTATGCTGCCCCTTGAAGGCTTTATTGGGTGTGGAGACCAGATCTAAGCTAGTTCAGTAGTGTGGAGAAACCCTGACACCCTGGAGACACCCTGACATCCTGGAGACTTTTATTTCATCTGAGTTTGTTTTCATTTTTATGTTGCTTAGAATTCATAAGAGTTTTTTTTTTTTACCATAGTTATTTTGAATCTTTGCAAAGGAATGATTTATTGATCGATTAATATAACGACAGAACTCCTGACATTCTGCGATTCTAGAAGTCACTCAGTTACCATCTGGATGATCAATCAGACAACCCGACAATCATTATTAATCATGTCATGATACTTGTTATCATTTTGGCCAATACAACGACCTTGCGGTGGTAATCGTTGTCTCGCTTCCCCCCTCCCCCACCCCTCACAACCCATACACCCACCGCATTGTTCACCTTTCTAGCGTTACTTTTTAATTTGGTTTTCGCCGTGCGTTTCTTCGCTTCATTTCGAGGCTAATTAAACAGAAAGTTATTTCAGTTCGTATAAAATCACAACCGCTAATGTTCCGGGAATCTTCGAGTTCAACAACTTCAGGCCGAACTGCAAGTTGCTGCCCTGTACAGACACTAATAATGTTATGTGCAACAACAACAACCCTAACACTCCAAAAGAGCGAGCGCATGGTACACGATGCGGTTGCAGAGCGAACGAACGCTTCGAAGCGATTACCGCGTACATGAAAATGCAAGAAAAGCTGCAGAGCGCAGAAAAAACCAGATAAAAGCAAGGAAAACACTTTACATAACATGTTATTGAACTATGAAAGCATAACAACAACAACAACAACAACAATAATAACAACAATAGCAACAAACACACAAACACATACACACACTAAACCAACAACGGGTACAAGAAAGTAACCACACAACAACAACAACAACAACAACAGCATTAGAAGCAATAGAAACAACAACAATGCAATTCCTAATGTACATCCAAGTGAATTTCTTTCTATGTGTGTGTGTGTGTGTGGACGGTATACTGTTGGTGTTGGTGTGTGTGTGTGTGTGTGTATGTTCGTGTATGGTCATGTTTGTGAATTTGTATGCGCATTCGTATATAAACTGAATATTTTTGCCATTTCTTTTTCAACCCAACCAAGCAGCAACAACAACAATAACCAGTGAGCGCCGTCGCTCGGCTTCGTTATAAGTGAAAGTCATTTTCCTGAAGTTCGTTAACATTGAACTACGTAAACGCTGAATGCGAAAGGAAAAACAAATGGCTCAACAGTGAGCGGCGCGAGAGGCAGCCGCACAGAGGAGCAACGAGCGGCGGCAGCACAAACTGCTTGGTGGTAGCTGCTGCTTTCGGCCACAGGAGCAGATGCAGCAGCAATGTTGATAGATGCAAATGCTGGCAACAGCAAAAGCAACTCATACAGCAATATTTAGAGTAACAGTTAACAGGCAATCAGAAAGCAGAAAGCAGCAAGCAAGCAAGCAAGTAAGCGAGCAGCAGCAGTAGCAGTCGCTGTTGCAGCCGCAACTGAAAATGCAACTCGAACGAGTTTGGTTGCTATTGAAAAGAAAAATTGCATTACAACAACAACAACAACAACCGAAGAAGCAGAAGAAGAAGAAGAATAAGAAAACAACAATAGCAATAACAACAGTAACACCATCAACAACAACAACAACAACGACGCCGACGCCAACATCGACATCGAGTGCAGCACGTTCGCTCGCTGGCTTGTTTAGTTTTCCTCGCTTTTGCGGGAATTACGTATGAGCACAAATTCTGGTTTTGGACGCAGACGGACATTAATTCAAGCTCAGCTCGTCTTTCTTCCTCTCATCCCTTCTCGGGCGCCAACAACGGCAACTACTTCTACTTTCGCGCAACTACACAACAGCGCGCCTCATTCACTCTCTCTCTCTCTCTCTCTCTCTCTCTCTCTTTCCTTCTTTCTCGCTCTCCCTCCACTTCCATTTCTCTCCAACCTCTACTCTCTCCTTCTCTTCTCCAACTTTTGATTTCCTTCTCTGTCACTCGCTCGCTGGTCGTCCATGATTTAAGAGTGAACCTTCTGGAGCTGATAGTTTTTCAGTCGACGCGTCAAGTTTGTTTCTTGGCACAACCTGGCAATCGGTGTGATTCATTGGAGCCGACTGGCGGGCGGTTGGTGGGTCGGTCGGCTGGTCGGCTGGTCGTCCGGTCGGCTGGTCGATCGAAGCAGCAGAATGGAATGCGTAATTCACGTTCGCTAACTTGGCATTGTGCGGAGTTTAGCAGGGCCCGAGGAGTACCGGGCCTGGCTGTTGTTACACAACATTTCGTCAGTCTGAAGATAGTCACAACAAAATTAATTCAAATGCAACTGTTTTTCCATTTTACACCGATAGCAACATTCGCAGCATCGCAGCGGCATCAGCGCTCACATGCTCATTGCTTTTATTGATGAGGTTATGTCAGGTTAGTCAAGAAGCAGGAGAAGACGGTAGACGGATATGAAGAAGACAAGAGACTAAATTATAATAAAAAAAAAAAAAAATGCTGTTATCTCGGCACTCGAGCTTGCTTCCTTCCTTCCTTCCTTCGCTCCGCCGTCTGCACTGCAGCTCGCAGGACAAACTGCGCAAAGTTGATTTGTAGAAATGCAAATATAAATTTTTGATTTATTTATTGAGGAGAGAAAATTTAATAGAAAAGAAACGGGAAATAAAAACAAATCATTATTATTATTTAAATACTAACAATTTAAACACGCAATAAGAAATCAACAACAAACATAAATGAAAAACGTGAAGTAATTGAAATTTTAAATTTAATTTAAATCGGCTTTTTATTGGTTCTCTTGCATAACAGCTTTCGATTGATCTTCATTTTATATCGACATTAAAATCGATATCCATACATACTGGAACAACTGCCGTACTCGAGCTGAGTTTGAAAACCGTAAAATGGTATTACGTAAGACTCTAAACATTATAAACTACACAAGATGTATTTAAAGATGTTTAAAAGACGGAGAACAAGCGAAAAGTTAAAAGTTTCTGACTCTTTCTTCACTCATTTACCTTTCTCTCTCTCACCCGCTCTCTCTCCCCCACCACTCATTCCTTTAATTTCACTTTTAATATTTTCTTTTAATAAATTAAATCGAATCCAAATCAATAACTTTTGTTATACGAAATAAAAAAGATGTCTTAAATTAATTAATACTAATTTAATATTAATAACTAATATATTAAAATATCTACTTAGTTAGTTAGAATAACTCACCTTATAAGTTTAGCAACTGCTCTTAAATGATCGCTGGTTGTATTTATTGTTTGCTTTTAACGTACGTTTTCGGATGTCTGAGAAAATGCGTATTTGCTGTCAACCAGAGATTTGATTTCATTTAATTTCATTTAATTTGATTTAATTTCGTCGTTATTCATATAAAGAAAACTATAACACTTGAACATCAGTCGATTTTAATTGAACAACAACACATCATATTCACATCTTGGCCACACACTCAGTGGACAGGAAACTCCACGGCGATTGTCCTTTGTTCTAACGGTTTCTTTTATCTTACATCGAATGCGATAAATGTATAAAGTCTGATTTTTGACATAGAAAAATATTCGCTTTTTGTTCCGGAAAAGCATTTATAAAAATTTCAAGGAAATAACATCGAGTTTTTATTGTTGTGTCTGAAAATAAAAGAAAAGAAACCAAGTGGTGAAAATAATTCATTTAGCTTTAATAATAATGAATTGTAAATATGTAAATGCTAAAGAGAGAAAAACTTTTGAGAATTTATAAATTTCAAAATAGAGATTTTCTAAGAGTTCTAGAAAAAATTGAGAAATATAGTAAATTAAAAGGTTAGATGAATGGATGAGGTTGAAGTATTTAACAGTATATTTTAAAAAGCAGAAATATTAAAAAATTAACAAGGTCATGATGGAGTTCGTTCTACGGATCTTATAAATACTGTTAATATTGTTACCCCTGAAATGACGAATTTAATCAACATGAGCTCAAAACAATCTACCCTGAAAATATCTGTTATCCGACCCATTTACGAAAATGGTAGAGTGTCTGAATATCTGGGCGATAGTTCTCCATCCTCCCAGTAATTGAAGAAGTAATGAAAGCCACAGTCATGAAACAGATTTATGGATGAACATAATATAAAGTAATATATATATTATATATATATATAATATAAAGTAAAGTAAAGCTGTAAAGTTGCCTCCACTGCTAAACGAACCACCAACCGCTCTTTTAAATATTAATAGTATATCCGATAGAAAGAAACTACTTCGAAACCTTTACATTAATACATAGAAATACATTTTTAACATTGTAAAAACTGCACAATTGCATGCACTACTGGGTAATTACGAAAATAGATTACTGTCTTTCCTGCAGACAAGCCTCTGGACTTCGGGGAATTCATGAACATTTTTCATTAGTAAAAATATAAACCAATTTCAGATTAACTGATAACAGTCTGGAGTTATTTATCGATTCCAGCAAAGCTTTTGATACTCTGCCACATGATAAGCTGAATGAGTCCCTAGAGAAGGAAACCCGTGGAAATTGTTTGAAATCGATGCAAAACTAATTTTCAGGTAGAACTTTCGGAATGGAAATTCCCGATGTTATCAGTAGAGCACTGGAAGCTAGAAGCGGTGATTCGTATGATTCAAAATCGGGGCTGAATTATTATATATTATATATGCAAACGGTATGCTGAAATCACTCCATGAATTCTACATGGAAAGTCAGTATCGCAACGGTTTGGATCACAGGTACACGTCACATCATATACCAACAAAAAGAAAACAAATTAAAAAACACTACCCTAGAAACTGAACTTATTTTTCTTTTGAAATTAAGTTTATATACGATATATCAAACTACGATCATGTGTAATATTTTGGAACTGGAATAAAGACTTTAAACTAGAGTATTATACTGATTACTCTCGTGTGTGGACCTGGACTAAAACCCGTCTAATATCGCATAGAAATCCTAACCTAGCATAGAAAATGGAAAATAAAACTTTAACCAAAACTAAAATGAAAATTCCAATTTAGATAGATTAAGATTAAAATTGTAATCAAAGCAAGCCATATCCTTCATTTATTCTGCTATTATTTTACATTTCCCTAAGCATGTTGAATAATTAATTCGATGTATGAAATAAATAAAATAAATGTAAATATAGGATAATTGAACAGGGCGAATGCTGAAGGACTGTAGGGGGTCTATGATTAGGTCTCTTAAATGTATCCATGAATAATATAATATATATCATATTCCTATTAAAAAACACTTGGATTAGTGTTAAGATTGAGTTGGAAAAAATAATAGAAGTGTATCGTCTATATGAGAAGAGAAAACGTTAAAAATACTCGTAGTATTTAAAGACTTTAAAGAGCGACACTTAAAAGAGTTCGTGTTTCTCTCTGCCCGTTGTCCTTCCCAGTTTGGAATATACAACATTAGGCTACAGATGTTGTAATCATACTAACAAAGCTTTTTTACGAATAGCTGTTTATTGGAGGTCCACAGCAAAGTCAACCGCCAGTCGTTTAGTCTAAGCAAAAGCTTCCATTTTGACGACGCGAGACGACGGATTTTTGTATTACACATGCTCACGTTGTGCTCTCTCTCACACACTCTCTCTCTCTCTCTCTCTCTTCGCACACATTTGCTAGTTGCTCAATAATTATTATTGATAATACTGAGTGTTGCGTTTGTGTTCAAGATTCAAAAAGTTTATATGAAGATATCCTTGAAATATTCACTTCCTGAAACGCGAATAATATGAACAATGAATATTTTATTTTGTTATTTTGTATTTCACTTTGAAGGCGCTGCTTGATGATCATTATTGGGTTTTCTATTTGTTATTTTCCTCTTTTTTGTGTTTTTTGTTTTTATTTGCATTGCTTTTGAATTTAAATATCTACTCTGTACATTACTATACTATAGACTATGTACTATACTCGTATTAATCACTGCGTTTCAGTTGTTTTAGATACATATATCACGATGACTTGTCTATAATATATGTATTTAGATAGTAAAATTAGTAAAAACCAAAAAAACTGAAGGAATGCTTTTTCGGTCTGATCGAAATTGAAATGAACCCTACACCCTGACCCACGACATTTGGTGAAAAATGATTCAACTGAGATTCTCTCCTTTGAGAGACAGTCTGGGAAAAGACTTGAGTAACATGCCAAGCCCATGGCATCTATAAATAGGGAAGGTTAAATGTTCTACTATATGCCACGTCTCCTTCCTTCTGTGCAAAAAACAGACAGACAGACTGAGAGAGATGCTCCATTGGAACCTATTAAAGCCTCAATGAAATACGCAACCTTTGGAAATTGATTTATTATCCAAGCTTCTCCGATCAATATTAAGTACTAGAAATGGGCGTAGTGCACATAATCTTCTACAGAGGGAGATTTTCTAGTGATGGCAGTCGACGAGATCTACTCTAGGTTCTGATAGCATCGCGATTCAATATTGGCGATGGCTATAAAGGGGCGTGGACTATCCATTTTTACATGACAACGGATTTCCTTAAAACGGATTTGAATTGGTTGTCGTAGAAATCAATTTACGCTTGGTTTTTTACCCAGGGGCTTTCAGTTCAAGGATGAATACTCCACAAGGATGTAGCATGTACAAGCTTCATCCAGGGCGAACATAGACCCCAGTTTTTTCCTTTTTCCCCCCCTATGATTTTTAAACTAGTCGAGTCATCGAGTCCTGCTTCGTATTCGCATGATTCCTTAGCTGATGACCGAGCGGTTGGAGGATGAAGAAATCCTGAACGAATCGAAATCATCACTAAGCCAGTGTTGCCTACTGTAGCTGTAACTCGTCAACTGCAAAGGTCTTTGCTGTGCGTAAACGTATACAAACGTTGTTGTATTTGCCGTTGTTGTTGCCGAATGCACGAGTATTTAAAGCTTTTTGTAACCATGACAGAATGAGAAGGTCACAATGCTCATTATAGCCAGGGGAATGAAAACAAATTAATTTATTGCAACGCTTGAAACATAGACACCAACAAACACACATACACACACACACACACGCACGCAGCTTCTCATCATGCTACACATGCACCTTGTATAGCAGCCGATAAGCTTTCAAGCGACTCTGAACGGACCGACTGACGGCGACTACTTTTGAGATAATCACTCAAAAGAGAAAATCGTACTGTACGCACTCGTCGACACTCTTGTAAATTTGTTGTTTTTTCTTTAGATGAGTGTGTGTGTGTGTGTGTGTGTATTTCGAGATTTGCTCTTGTAATGAACGAGTTAATACTCACTCGTACTCGTACACTAAGAAAAAGTGAAAAAGTGTTGTCAACAAAGTCAGCGAAATGACGACTTTCGATGACTGTGAGAAATGGCTTCATGTCAACTCAATTATTTTTTTTCAAACTTGAAATTTTCCTATATACGATCATGTGTACATATGTACGTATTTATGTATATATGCATGTACGGTTGTTTTGTGCAAAAGTCAAAAGCCTTTTATACAAATAATTCTCGTCAATAAATGCAACTGCACTCAGGGTCGTTGTCGAGATGGAAGGAGATGATGAGGTGATGTGTACGTGAGTGAATGAGAGCGAGAGAGAGAGCGACAGAGAGAGCGGGGCGTCGAGTTGGTCCAATGGAACTACTGATGGACTCGTGCCCGGGGAAAACGTATGATTTAAAGATGATTTTTTAATGTCGTATAAATGATATTAAAATTAAAAGATGATGTATATATGGAAAGATATATACAATTTATATATGTAGTTAATTAATTATATTATATACATTATAATATAAAGTATAATATATTAAGAAAAAATGGGGAAATAAACAAAGAAAGAAACGCAAATTAATCGTGACATTCCTAGAGACATACACAAGATGTGTCACTTTTGACAAATGTATATATTTGAGTATATATTCCAAGTTATGTGCCATATATAAGAGTATCTACATAGCTTAGTAGAATGGGAAAATCAGTCATTGCATTTCCATAGAAATGCCTGGAAACGCACTTTAATACTAATTAATTTATGTCCATAATATAATTTCACAATTCGTAGAAACAAATTCAAGACGGTTCAAGTGATGAAAATAAGAAATTCTATTCTATAGCTATATATGCATGTTTTAAATATCAATTCTTAGTAGAATATAATAACTAACTTTGATGGAATTAAGTAATTCAAAAAGAAACCAGCCGATGGTCCGCTCGATATTATTTAATATTATATAATCATATATTTTAGGGATTAAAGTAAACGAAGTAAATTACATTAATAAATATGTTATAATCAGCAAAAGAAATCGCTTATTAAAGCGATTCTGAGGAAAAACCTATCAAAACTGATGTGGTTGTGGTTTTGTTGTTTACTGTGTATTTTTTAGGTTCAGAATTCATTGAGCTCTCTCTCTCTCTTTCTCTCTCTCTCTCTCGCATAGCTCATGAGTACATATGATGGAATAATTTACCGATGCGAGGGTTAACATAATCGTTAAAATATACTTAAATTTTGTATTATTTATAAAAAAATAATTATTAACTATTATTATTAATCAAAATTTGTGAATCTTTAAATAAATTTGAATTCGTTTTTAAGTATTGATTTAAATCTATTGATTTGTAGAGATCTCTGTTCTAATTTCTTGAATTTACTTTTGTTTTACTTTATTTACTTTTATTTACTATTTTTTTTAATATTTATAATTTTTTAATTTTAATGCTGTGAATCTATCGATTGTAATTCAATTTAAATTGATGTTAAATTGGTTTTCAGATGGATTTTTTTTTTTTATGTTTTCCATAATTTTATTTATTGGTTTCTTTGCATTTTTAAATTCTATAAGATTAAAATTCTTTTTCTTTCGTTTATTCAATCCTTAAGTTTTATTATTAAATTGAATTATTTTTTTAGATTCTTATTATAATTTTTGTTGTTGTTATTTTTTGTTATTTTTTGTTAAAGTTTATTTTTATTCACATATCTTTTTTGTTTAAACTTATTTTTTATTATTCTTATTATTTATTCTTATTACAAACTTATTTACAAATTTCATTTAACTTAAGACTCCCTTCAAGCTATCAGGTTCTTTCAATTCAAGTGTAATTTAAGCCAATTTTAAACTCTTGTTTTTTTTTTGCATAGTTTTCGGTTTTCTATAATCTAAATATTCCATGTGATGTTAATGATTTGTTTCCTTAATCTAAATTATGCGAAATTATCAATGTTCCCATTGCGAGTGTCTAGGTTTCGGTTTCTGTTTATTTTTCGATTCTTGCGTTTGAAAATAAACGAAGGCGATAGCAGTCGCAGTCGCAGTCGCTGTTGCTGTCGCTCGTGATACCCAGAAACTGGCAGACACTCCAATTTTTAATGTACAGGATTTGGAACACCTCACATGCGTTTGGCCAGTCATTCCGCGAAAGATGGACGCGAGCCGAGCAAGTGACCAACATTAATGCACACGCAGCCATCCGTCGTCCATCCCACGTAGCGGCGTCGCAGTCGCGGTGGCGGTGGCGGTGGCGACTGCGGCCGCAAACAGCAGAAGTGGTAATCGAAAATGACAGTGAGCACAATTTCAGAGGCAATTGAACTTTCTTCTTCTTACAGCAATTGCGACACACACGCGGTTGGCAAAGCACTGGGATTAACAAGCAAAATGTACGCCAATGACCGAGTTCGGGTGAAAGACCTTTGATAACCATCATCGTCATCATCGGCAGCGCACAACGTCATTATCATGGTAGTCATCGTGCTCAGCAGAGTCGGTCGTTGTTGCATCGCTTGCATCCCGGGCCTGTGGACGCAGAGCACCAACAACAGGGCAGTCACACGGCGAAACAACAACTCCGTGCAGAAAATGAATTGAAAATGCGAGAGAGAGAGAGAGCGGTGAGAGTCCACTCGCACTGGTCTCGTTGCTCGCACAGGCTGCCTTTGCTGCAGCCGTAGTGCCGCCGCCGCTCTCTGGTTTCAGTCGCGTACGATATCGAAGCGATTCAGCCTGTCCCTGGTCTTACTCTCTCTCTCTCTCTCTCGTGACATTCCTTCTCTCTCGAGCTGGCCGTAGGCATGCACGAGCTGTCTGCTTGGCAGAGACACTGACTCCTCTACACTCGTTCAGCCCTACCAGACAAACGTGGCGTATTGATGATACATGGCCACAATCTTGCTCAATGCGAATAGACTTGAAGACCTACACTCTTCGGGGCTCTCTCTCAGACCCGTTAACGCATCAAGAGCGCGCGTATTCGAGTCTCTTTCTCTTAAGTCGGTTATCATGTGTGTATTTTTTTTTTTGTACCCTTGGATTTGTGATATTGAATCGGGTGAACGTTTGCGATATTTAACCTTAAAAAAATTTTAACATATTCCAAGGAGGAGTGGGAGGGACGAGCGCAGAGGAGGATGAAACAACCATATGTAGCTGTGAAATTAAATAATGCTACTAAAAATCAGAGTAAAGAGAAAACACAACACACAAGACATGACATACGCAGGCACCTAATTAACGACCTCGAATATATTTACATGTTTCTGAAAGAAATAATCGAAAATAACCTATATTAGTACTAAAAAAGAAGAGTGGTAAAAACACAAGAACGTTACTTCCCTCCGATCGGCCAGGGACTTGCCATTGATCTCCATTGATAATACTAAATGATTAGCAGTCAACAAGAAGTCAATGGATTATTAGTGGATTATGATGGAACTCACCGGCTCCGGGATTCCCCAAGGGGTCTCGCAATCCTCAAGTTTTTCAGGGGTCTGAACCGTGACACATGTCACGAACCTTGAACCTTTCAGTTCAAACGATGAGAGGTCAGAAGCTTTTGGATCCAAGTTTAACAACTTAAAGCATGACTAAGAATGGATTTATGAAGAAAGTTGATCTTCAGAGTGGAATTCATTACTTAAATAGATTTAACTGAATTAAGAATCCATTCTGCGAATCTTGAACTCATTTCATATGTCATGAAATTCGAAAATCAAAGATTCACATGCTTGTAACTCTGAAGATTTCGAACACAGTGAAGCAGAATCAATGATTTCTATGAATCGCATTGTATTGAAGTCCCAGTCTATTCCAGGTCTTTAAGTCTGTGATTTAAGTGATGAATTCCGATTCCTTGACCTATAAATTAACCATCTCTTAAGCGAGTCTTAAGCAAGTAAACATTTAAACCATTATAACCATTATAATTTATTACCGTTGTTATTATGAGTTAAATAAAGAAACATTAAAATTTCTTTATACACATGTATTTAAATATTGTTTAATTAAAATTATAAAAGTTTTTTCGTTTTCAATCATAAATTATATTAATGTTTGTTTTAGGTTTTTTATCATTATTAATATTTTAGTTTTTGCTCCCACAACAAAAGTGATTAAATACCATTAAAAGTCATTCCTCAAAAGCGAATCAGCTAAATGAATCTTCAAAGGTTTTTTTCGATTCAGTTTCAAAAGCAGTCAATTAAAATTTCCAAAAACTCAACACTTCACAACTTCTTCTTCTTCTTCGCCGTCGTCGTCGTCGTCGTGGACGGTGTCGATGTGACCTTCGACCTTGTCCCAATCCAATTCAATTCCATCCGAGTCAGGTTAAAGTACCCGTATCTTGAATTCACCCAACGAAGGTGCTCAAGTACGAGCTCATTATCGATACGCAGCGCAGAAGGCGAAAACTCGAGTCAATGATTTCTTTAAAGGAGTCGCGCCGTCGCACCGCGTTGCAAGCCGTATCAGTCAGTCACTCACTCATTCACTCACTCGGAGAGAACCGAACCGGTTAGCCAAGGTTCATTTGGCAATTCCGCTCGAGTATAACTTCACTTGACCTTTCTGAAAATTTCCTTTGTTTTTTTGTTGTTGTTGTTGTTGTTGTTTGTGAAGCATCGCTGCTCAATGCTGCTTCGTTTATGCTGCTGGGCCGAAATCTCATCTACATACGTTCGAATGAATGCCAATCAACGAAAGTCATTAAGCTGAAACACCTCAAAAGAAGAGAGAAGTAGCCGCAGCAGAAGAAGAAGTAGCAGAGAAGCAAAGTCAGCAGCGGCAGCGGCGGCGACGGCGGCTAAACGAAGTCTCTTGCAAAGCTTTGCTGCGTGTGACTGCGAAACCTGAAACAGCAGCCAGCCGAAGAGTAGTCAAATCCAGCGCAGTTTCAATCACTAGTCACTAGTTTGGGATCAAGTTAAATTGACAAGCCAGAGCCGGCGTTTTCTGTAATTATGCATGTCTGAGAAGTTTCGGCGAGGTCACTCGAAAACGTTTCGTGTGTGAGTCTCTCAATCAAGGCCAACGGTTACCTTGGCCTTATTTCAATTCCATTTTTCGGCAACGTAAAGTTTTCGCAGCGTGTCAGTTCATGCGGACGACGATAGAGTTGAACGATATCCGAATGAGGCTGGCTCGCTCGCTCGTTGGCATTGCGGAAGGTCGTGTGGTTGGCCGCGTGTTTGAACGTACGTACGACGGGTCGTTTCGTTGTTGTTGGCCAACAGCGCCAGCGACGCCAAGCGACCAGGTGAACGCTGAACGGTGCTGAGGGCTTCATTTTAATTGCCAACTAGAGTGGTTTCGGTGGCTTGATACATGTTTCTCATGTCAGCTAAGAATCATGAAGCCACGATCACTCAGTCACTCAGACAGTCAGTCACTCAGCCAGTCAGCCAGTCACTCAGTCAGTCACTCAGCCAGTCAGTAAGAATGACAGACGAACGCAGACTGACGGACCGACCATTCAGCTGCCGCGTTGCTCTTTCTTTCGATGGCCACACCATGAATTTAGAAAATGTTGTCGTACGTTTCTTCTTGCGCTTTTATTGGGATTCAATGGCAAGGCCGCCGCGTCGAAACGTGCTCGGTTTTACTTTCAATAAAACTGTGCACTCGCAACGAATTTCGTCGCGTTTCGCGTTCTGTAGAATGCCGAATTTGGCGATATACGACGGTTTCGTGGTATTTCCACAAATACAAATACAAATAAAGAGTGGTTTTTTGAGGGTTCTTTTTGAAAATTGAACTCGATGAATTGATGTATTGAACAAAGGTTTTTTATAACTGTAGAAGGTCAAAGTTTTGTAGGGAAAACTGTGAGAAAGCACAGAATATTTCTGTGCTCTAAAACGTTGATTAATCTTTGTTACTATTTCGAAATATTATAATTTTTGGTTTTGATTATTTTATCTCTTGCAATTTGGTTTCTTTAGTATAATACTTAAAAAGTAATAAAAACGATGTACTTAGTAATTACAGGCATCCCTCGAATAACACGGCACTTGAATTGCACGCGATCGCGCGAATGACACGAAACTGTCAAAAATTAAGTCGATCGGCTTATAAAGAAACCCGACTGTCTGTAGTATATAGTATCCGGTCCTTTTCCTTTATCGAAAGCTATTCCATAGAACTCAATCGATGATCCATCCATGATCTAACCCGGGTGTCAGCTCCTCTCTGGCGGTTTGAGTCTCTACTGCGAGTCTTTTCAGCCTTTCAGTGGAATCTTTCCAAGCTTCTTTTTCTTTGCGTGTATCTCGCGGAATCTAATTAGCAATTCATCGTGAAAATATAGTGAGTGACCGTCGAGGCCGCACGAGCTCTACAAATAACAACAACAACAACAACAGCAACAACCAGCTCTGTAAGTAACAATTTCCGACAGCGTTCTCCCTCTCTTTCATGTAGCTGCCTTTTCTCAGTGTAGCTGCCTCTCAACTCGCAACACGTACGACAGCTCGAGAGGTAAAACGTTTGAATGTAGTTGTACAAGTACGAGTGTATTGACTCAATATTCCTCTCTAGAATATTATTACAGAAACGCGCCTAACAGACACACGAGCAGTCCGGCTACAATAGCAGGCCAGGGTTATGCGGCATTGATAGAAAATGGGCACGAGAACCTCCATTGGCCCGTTATCGGAAGCAAAATGCAATAAAGCTCTGGCGTGTGCTTTTTCAAATATCCAAGTACCGAAAAGTGTGAGTGTGTGCTGTGCATGTGTGTGTGTGTGTGTGTGTGATTTCTAACGCAATCTATTGAGCGTGTAGAGAGTTCGACTAAAAAGCTCGTCGTTGAAATGAATGATCAGAGTCACTTTCGTGTGACGTATTAAGTGTGTGCAGAGAAGAACGAATGTATTTCAAGTGATTACACACATTTTAAGGAGATCGACAGACACGAAATTCAAGCAGATAGACAGTGAGATAGATTTAACTGTAAACAGGTAGATACAAAGAGATAAATAGACTTCGATGGACACGGTAAAGAGATATGAGATGAGAACTATAGTACATTATCTAGAATAGATAACTTAGATTTCTGTAAATTCTGTACACATAAATATAGTATATGTCTCTATTAAATTGAGTTGATTCAGATCTAGTTTCAATACTTTTTTACAGTTGTAGTTTTTATGTACATATTATATTATAGAAGTTCTTCCGAAAAACAAACTTCTCCAAAAACCGCCTAAATTCATCATTACATTATTTTCTTCTATGATAAAAGATTCTGCAAGAAAAGAAAATAAATAAACGAAAGGAATCTTTAAATGATTCTCCTGAAAAGTAAGAAAAGCCGAGTTAGACTGTTACAGCTTGTGGCCACTATCTATAAAGCTGATAAAGCAATCGATAAGAAGTTATTGTATAAATATAGTGTCGAAAAAGCGAATGAGAGAGGGAGAAGGAAAGAGGAAGGGAAAGCAAGATCTATAAATCATAGTAAAAGTTTATCAGAATTTATATAATCAACCACTGTTTTGGAAGGCTTTTTCAAAAGCCAGCACAATGAAATAGCGTACCGTGCCATGGGTAGAAGAGGACCTACCTTAACTTTGTGTCTATAATTAGCCGAAGTCGACTTTCTCTGCCGCGAGTCTAACCGCGTACTCAACATGAGCCAGATTAGGTTGAGTCAGGTTAGGAACGATGGGCTGACGTAATTGTAGGGCTCTCTACTAAACTGTTCTAATCATTTTGATCTGAATCTGTTCTATTGTCTGTTGAATTGTCTGTTGAATGAATCTGTTCTATTGTCTGAAGTTGATTATACTTCTAAAGGACATATAAAGGATTAAGAGGATTATAGGATAGGAATTACTCAATATAACTCGCTATCAATATAATTGTGATAAAATAGAACCACATCCCGTTATAACTTTACATCTTGCATCACCTGAATCACTTGAATTTTCGAAGAAGTGCATTAAAACAGTTCAAACTGCCCCAAAATTCAGACTTGTCACTGACACTTTTGGGAATGTGATGGTTGTTCGTTAATAACTCGTGAATATTTCGATCCGACAATACTAAAATATAACTTATTTACAACTGCATAGGGATTCGAGGTGAAAATAAACCATTTATGATGGTGGTTTCAATCAATTACTTGATGGATGGTTCTGCAACATTCAATCAATAAGATAGGGTCACAATTTTTATGGTCTATTGGCTTAACTACCGTTATAACTTGGGTCCCTTCATCAAATCAAAGGGATACTTCATCAAATTTCAAGACCCTCTCACTGGCTGACTCCTGATCAATCAATCTGCTCCTCCTCAACTACAAATGTCAATAATTTGTAGATGGCTGAAATATTAGCAGATTCTCTATGACAGCAATGTCCCGTCTAGTGTTAGATATAAATTATAATCACCAATTCTTTAATTATTCCATCCATTATCATATACATACATCATTCTTTATATAAATTATAATCCGCAGTTTTTATACTAAATGGAGACTGAATAATCAGCCGTTTTTTTTATACATAGTAAAACAGTATCAAAGTTAGGCAAAATTTAAATTATTACTTCCTTTCTTAATGACTTTTCTTTCTTTCTTTATGACTTTTCTTTCCTTATTATGGCTTTTCTTTCTTTACTGACTTTTCTAAGGAGGAAGGTTTTTGTTCTTCTGCGTCTTGTTCTTCTTCAATATTACTTGAAATTTTAAATCAAATTCCGTTATATCACCTCGATGATTAAAGCAATAAAAGATATCTTCATGGATATAGTATATAATATTGTAATATACATTGAGAATGCATCTAATAATTCATCTGTTGTTCATGTAAATGCACATGAAAATGGAAATATAAATGTAAAAGCATTTGTACAGAAATATAGAGTGATATTATAAATTATAGATATATACATGTACGTATATGTTTGTATAAACGAAAGTACATGGTTGTAAATTCGCTTCTATAGAGAATCCATGGTATGTTGCACCTAAGGTTGAAGTCCTTGAGAATTTTCCATTTTCATGCTTCGAAATAGAGCTCTAACTGTATATCATGCTGACATTGGTACACATGCACACACACACACACACACGAACGTACCGATGCGATTCACGACCATAGAGAGACCCTGTTTAGAGAATGCAACAAACAGTATCTTGCTTGGTACAGAAAGTATTGTTTGTGCATTCTTTTTATTTGTTATTATTGCTTTTGTTTTTGTTTTCATTCATTGTTTTTGTATATCTTACTTTTGTTTTTCATAATGTTATTGTTAATGTTTTTGTTATTCTACTTGTTTGTGTTTATTCTTGATTTTCTTTGTTTGTTGTTTTCGCTTTGTCTTGCACTCTCTTTCAATCTCTCCTTCTCTCTCTTTCTCTCTCTCGCCCAGTCTGTCTCCTCCCGCCTCCTCCTCCTCCTCCCCCCCCCCTCCCTCTTTCTATCTAACCATTTGGATATCTAAGTATCTCTGTTTATGTGTGTGTGTGTGTGTGTGCGTGTTTTCGTTTTGTTCGTGCCCACATAACGGATTACATGTTTCAAAAACAAGTCACCGTCTAGTACTAAGTATCTATCTGTCTATCTATCTATCTAGCCGCCGCTGCCTTAGTCAATGTCTAGGTCGTTATCTATTAAAACTAAATAATCAATACATTTGTCCGTGAAAATGCTCGCTCAATTTCAAAAACTTGAATAACAAAAGCCAAACATATGTACATGAATACGGACAAGCATACAGCCACAAACAATCACACACACACACACACACGTAGCACGCTACAAACATTGCCTTCATACGTGTATGAAAAGCTGAAAAGCACTCGCACTGAGATTGAAAAGCTACGGTCGGTCGGTTATTCAGAGAGTCCGTTAAACAGGCTTTCTTTAGAATATAATAGATGGAAATACATTTGAAAAGCTGAGATTTAGAAAAGATTTAAGTATTTTAAAAGATTTAAATACTGTAAAAGATTTAAATACTGTAAAAGATTTCAATACCATCAAAGATTTGAATGCTTTAAAGGATTTACTAAGGATATAAGGAATACTAAGAAAGAATCAAATTCAATAAAGGATTTAAATACTATAAAAGGTTTAAATACTATAAAAGATGTAAATATTATAAAAGATTTAAATACTAAACAATAGAACATTTCTTAATCTTAGTAAAGATGTAAATACTATAAAGAAGGAAAGAAAGAGAGGGGGAAAAGCAAAAGAAAGAATGAAAAAGTTGTTGGAAATTGAATAAAACTGTTTTGCTTTAATAATTGAAAGTGAACATTAAAAATTGTCATCACCATCATCAAAAACAGATGTGTGACGTAACCATGGAGCAATATAGTGGAGTATTACAATGGTTTCGTGATAACATATGTACACGATCCCTCTTTATGAAAATAACGGTTACACACCAAGGGGAGGGGGGATGAGGTAGGGGCTGGGTTGTTATATAGAGAAAACAATCATGTTGGCAAACAATGAGTAATACGAAAAATACTAGAAAATCAAAACATTCATTAAACTTCAAAGACTTCAAGAAACTATAAAAAACCCATTGATATTTAAATAATTTAATTAATTTGAAATATTCATTTCAAATCGATTTTCAAATTACTTCGAATTTAAAAACAATCGAATCAAAGTTCGATAAATTAAAAATTATCAAATATGCAAACCAAAATTTAGGAATTATTAATTTAAAGTGAATAAATCTTAGTGACCTCCTTTTAAGAGCTACCATTTCGGACATCTCTCACTCAAAGGTCATGCGAGAGTGTATGTGTGCATGTATGTATTTATGTATTCATGTATTCTTCATCCAAGCGAAAGACAAGATTCTAAATAAAGTGTTTTCCTAAATAAAATTAATATTCCATCATCATTTTTATGCTTTTCAACTTGAATTTAAATTAATGCCAATAATTAAGATGCGTTGAGGAAAAAAACCTTTAATTTAATGTTTTTCATGTGTAACTGATGACAAACAATTAATCATCTGCCCGTAAATGAAAACCAAATATGAATATTATTATAATACAATAATAATTCATCATCATCAAGTTACGAGGTTATAGAAGGTTTTTCGTAACCTACAAGTTCAAACTTTGAACCAAGAAAATATACGGTTTTCAGATTCAGACACAATAGAATAGATTTAGTACGAAAATTGCGTATAATAATCCATATCATGTCTTTAGAATCACCCAAATCATCTCAACAGTGAAAATAATAAACTGTTTGAAAGTGATAATAAAATAAAGCTACTTATAGACTACATAGAATCCCAGAGGTACGAAGGTCTGTATATTCTAAACCGTACTTAGAGACTATATTTCCCCTCAAAGTATTCCCTGAACTATTCACGTATGCAAGATAAACTTATTGATCGATCTCAGTTCAGTGATCAAAGTTCTTAAAATCTCATTGAGAATTTTTTCTCTCAATATTCTTCAATATTTAGCTTATTATTGTATCAATCTTTCATTTATTTATAAATGTAAAACTCAATTAATCATGTTTCCTGTTTTCATATTAGTTTTAGATTATTATATTGTAGATTTAGATTTTATGTAGACTTTAATTCATTTACCATTATAGGCTTAAAATGTTTCTTCAAAACAATATATGTATATAAAGCTTCGGTATTTAATTTTAATTTGTATTTTACCGTTACATACTTAAATTTTTTCTAATATACATATTAAAAGGTAATTAAATTAAATTAAAAATTCTTAAGTAGGCTTAAAAACACTGCAAGATACATATATGAATAAGATGCATAATAATATAGATGATGGGGACTGAGTAATAAGCATTTGAATGAAGTTTCATTTTAAAGTAATTAAAGTATGTTAAGAAACAATAACAATTTAATATCAAAGCTCATAATTTAAGTGCTTAATAAATCCTGTCTGTATCGAAAATAAAACGGAAACAAATTAAATAACAATACATACAAATACATTGTATTGATATAAAGTAATATAAATAATAACAGCAATAATAATATAATAACAATATAATAATAATATGAATAAAATAGTAAAAATTTGGGGAGTCTTCGTTTATCAATTTTTATTTTTATTTTTATTTTTATAATGGTTATAATTTCATTCCTGATTTGTTTTGGAGAATATTTTTACAAAATAGAATTTTTTATTTTATTCTTTAATATTATATTTAAGATAGTATAGTATTTATTACAATATTTAATTTCTTTTCTATTCATTCCGTTCTTATTATATTGTTCTTAAGTATATTTTATTTACCTGCTTTAAATATACACACACACACATAATAATAATTATACAAACATACATACATACATACTATAAGTCAGTTTATAACAGCATTCATCAAACATTTTTGATTGTTCTCGCACTCTTTTTGGTAGAAATACAAGCAGACGCACAAATTAAAGCTGCCAAAATTCGCTGACCTACTTTTCTGTCTAAATAACCCATTAGACTAGATTCTAAAGCGTGTGTGAGTAGACACACACAAACACACACCCATGCTTAGATATGCGATTCCACATACTCGACATATAATATAATAATAATTTAATAGTCATATTAAATTCGCAACAAATGTTTGATTAGATTGATTGGTTTGCAGAAGAAAATATGACGGGGGCAAAAAAAGACACCCGACAACAAACGACCGAAATTCAGACCCCGCCAAAATTAGGTGACCTACTTTTGAATTTTTCTCTGATTATTATGTCACAAACACAAATCTGCGATACGGGAAAAAAACCAACAAATGCTTTAATAGTATTTGTACTTGTATAGTTTTTTTTTCGCTAGTTGTTTGTTATCAACCTTTTTTTTTCTTACTACTCTGAAGTTGTACTCGTACATAATAATATGAAATCATATGATGATGAATAGTGTGTGTGTGTGTGTGTATACATGCAGTGTTTACATTGTAGTTGTATTTCACGCGCTGCCAAATTCGAAATGATCACCTAAACGATGACTTCAAATAGTCCGAGACGAGAAGAGATGATAAAGTCTTCATCCAGTCCACTTAATAAGCTTATTTTGATTTCAAATTTAAGAAGTTATTCAAATCTTCTTCTTCTTCTACACACATGTTTGTATATACTTCTGTACAATCTCTTCATTTCCATTATATCCCAGAGAGAATGCATGGCATCCATTATATGTATATCCACGAGTATATAGTATATGTTTGTATGTGGTGTTGAATATATTGCAACTTATGACCTTGCTCAACATGTATTTGAGTTAGACTTCAGTTAAGCCAACTTGATTTTTGGGTTCATTAAAAACATAGTTTATACATAAATAGTTAAATTAGCGATTGAATTTCATTAGGTTGCTATTTCTTAGTATCGCAAATGAGCCATTTATCTACGCCTCGTGCTCATAAAAGAAACACACTTTTACTGATTCTGGAAATGCTCATTAATACATGAAAGCGTGTGGCCACAAGTCAGAACCGTCTAACACGAGTTAGGAACTAAGCTTATTCAGATCTAATTTCAATATTTTTATAGTGAGTTTATTATAGAAGTTATTCGGGAAAACCTTCTGGAAACATTTAAACTACAAAAGTTACATTGATACATTAGTTGCATTATTACATTAATTACATTATTCCATTAAATACATTATTTTCATTCATACGTCAATATAAGAAAGTGTTCATTTTTGCGAAAAGAAAAGAACTAAAATAAATAAATATATAATATTAATGAAATAAATAAATGAACAAGTAAATGAATTGAAACTTCTGAAATAATTTTCCAGAAAAGTAAGAAAACCCGAGCTAGACGGTTACTGCTTGTGGCCACAGATTCATATGTGGATCGTATAGTATGCATATGTATGTATATCTAATATGCAGAAAAGCATGGCTCATGCCCTGATATATGTTCGTACGAGTATATATACATACATACATATATAGCTACATTTATTAATTCTTCGATTTGCATATCTTTTTGTTTTTTACGATAATTCATTTTGTGTTTACGGAAGTTCAACTTTTGTCTTCATCTTCTTCTGTTTCTCCACCTTCACGAAGAAACAATTTCTGAATTGTTAAATGTTGTTCATTCTATTGTTATTATTGTTATTGTTGTTGTTATTGTTATTGTTGATGTTATTGTTGTTGTTGTTGTTATAGTTGTCTATTAATGTACATATATGCATGTATTGCGGTCAATGTCATCATATTTAGGTTTGGTTTGTGTCTAATCTAATGTTGTAGCTTCTTCTTGTTCCTCTTCTTCCTTATATTCCACTGCGTATACTTATTATAAATGCGTATACTATATATGCATATACCCGAAATGACCGAAAACTTGAAGAATTATGGTATGAAATTTATTCATTTCTATGAATATGGAGAGAGAGAGAGAGGGAGGGAAAGAGAGAGACACAAAACAAACAAACAAAAAAAAGAACAATCACAAAAAACCAACATAATTCGCTTTCATTAAAGTGAAGGCGAAATCTTTTCGACAAAGTTTTATTATAGACGATATGTATTCGATTTGATTAATGATAATAAAGTGGTGTATATGGACCACACGTGCTCTTCTTGAGACCGAAAGAAAAAACTTCTAGGAGTTCTAGAAAAAAAAGTATAGCACTCAGTTTTAAAGATCTGTTCTTTTTTTCATTTGTTTTATCATCATGTTATTTTTATTTAGTGTTGCGACGCAAACACATGCTTCTTTATTAAAGTGTTGTTATTCGCATTATTATCATTATAGCTTGTTTAGTTTTATTTAAAGAACTATAAAAAAGCGCAGGCAAACAGAATGTGTTTAATTAACAATTAAGTATTTCATTAATAAATTCAAATTAAAGAAAAAAAAAAAGAGTCCACTCCAAAAAATACGTTAAAAACGAGTTTCGAAATTAGTTTAAACTTCTGTGTGTCAAATATTATGATTGCATGTAAGTGTAATAATATTTGTATGTATGTACATACATATATGTACATTGAAAAAAAAAGAAAAACAAAACCATACTTCTTGCAAATCGATCTGTGTCACTTTTCGTATGTTTTGAGAAAATGATTACAAGCTTAAAAAAAATTGGCATTTATTTGGGCTACGAACTACATTCGAAATGAAATCGAAAACGTTGACATTTTATTGAGGTGAAGCTAGCGAAAGGAGAAGAAACAACAGATGAAGAAGGAAGGAGGGGGGAAACGAGCACGTGCAAAGTGAATAACTTTAAATGACACACATAGAAACATACGAGAATAAAGACATAAATAGAAGACCAATTAAATTATTAATTTTTTATATTAATTAAGAAATTTAAATAAAAAAAAGAAAAGAAAATTTATAAACACTTTCGATAAGATTGCTGATTAAGTAGGATTTTATTAAAGTTTCAATAATTATTTATAGTATATAAATACTATAATGATATACATATGTGATTTATGATTTATAATGAATTTCAGTGATTTCAGTCATCAAACGATAAGCACATCATTCTGAGAGTCAGTTGCTTGTAATATAGGCTGGGCCATTGGATGGTTTCTTCTTGAATCATGTATAGTATTTAATGCAATTCCAATAAATTATTGAATTATTTTTAAATTGAATTAAATAATGCAAAGAAAACCAACTATAATGGGTATTGTTTAATAAATAATACAGTAAATGTAATTATTCAATTTAAAAAAATACTCGTAATTAAGTTGTTTAACTATTTTATGTACATACTTACATATAATACATACATACATTATACATATATAATATATATAAAATGCAGCCAAAAAACTATTGGCAGGCTTCAAAAATTGTTCAACGTAAGGTTTTGTAAAAGTAAAATTAAATCAAATTAAAAACAAAAAAGATATGCATTTTGAATTAAAGGCGATTAAAATGCGAACCGCCAAAAAAATTTTAATAATAATCGAGTGTAAATCTCTATATACAACTTGTAAAATATTATATACATAGATTCCATGTATATATTCTATATATCATTGTTGATATAGTATATACTTTCCCACAAGACATCTCATAGAGGTTAAAAGATAATCTCTTTGGCAGATTCGAGACATTTTTGCTGAATTTCAAATTGTATTAATCCAAAATAAAATAACCATAATAAATACAGGAAATAATGCAGAAAATTGTATTTATTTTGAAATTTAAATACTGTAAAAATGAGCCGACCAGAGTGTTTGTATAGTTATCATAACTCATGTTAAATCTTTGAAAAATAATTTTTTTATTTAAAAAACATCCAAAACTTTGTATTTGATTATTTTTTTTTTTTTTGCTCCTCTTTCCTTTTTTTCTATTGTGTATTTGATCTCTTTTTTTAATTGATTTGAGTGTGGTTTAATTATTTAATAATTATTATTATTAAAATTATATAAACTATAATCATATTTTATTTATTATATTGATTATTATTATATTCTATTGTTTTTATATTCTATTGTTATTATTCTATTATTATTATTATATTCTATTTTATTATTATATTCTATTGATATTATTCTATTATTATTATTATATTCTACTAATATTATTACTGTTATTATTAATGACTTGTTTATTTTTTTAATTACTCTTTGAATAAGTATTTACTTCGACAATATTTTGTGTTACTTGCAATATAATAAAATATATTTAATCGTATCCTATGAGAATTTTTTAAAAATTTTGAAACTTTGATTTTCTTTGTTTATTTGAAGTCTATAACAATTAGTTTAGATAAGAATTTTTCTTTATATAAACACCAGTTGTTTTAATTAATTTCTATAATAATCTGCATTAATTTTAATGAATTGTCGATCGAATTTCTACATCCAAATCTATTTGTTTAGTTTATTATTAACCTTGTTTTCTATGTTGTTTATGAAAAATGATTCCCTATTCTTTTGGTGTTCTTTTTTTGTAATTTACCTCTTTATTTATTTAATTTTTTTTCCTTTCTTTAATGTTTTATATTAACGTATCAATATGTTTTTTTAATCATTCATTCCTATTTTTATTGACTGTATTGATATTGGTTTTCTTATTGAAAATAAATAATATAAATTTGTTTAAAATATATTTTTGTCTTTTATTTCGTTTTTATTTATTTTTCCTTTCATTTCGTTTATATTTATTTTTTCTCTTACTTCATTTTTATTTGGTTTTTTATTGAATTGTAGGTATTTTTTTTTTATTATTTCCCTTTATTTGGGAACCTTTTTTTTTTAATTTTCCTTTATTTGGGAACCTTTTCGTATTTAACCACATACTATATTCGTTAATATATAAAGCATATGTACATATGCACAAGTTACTTACCCCTCTGGGACGAAACTACTCGAGCCCTGTAATCCACTTGAAAGTTTGTTGTTGTTGTTGTTGTTGTTGTTGTTGGCAACAAGAGTTGGCAACAGGTGCTCCAATAGAACGCGGCGTTTGTGTGAAACATTCGCGTGCGTTTTGCCTCTTGTTGTTGTTATGTTTCATATGAATGTATTAATGTGTGTGTGTATTAATGTGTGTGTGTTCGAAAATCCTTTAGCTTATTGAACTCGATCCAAACATTTTATGAACTTTTTTTATGAGCGTAAATGAAAAGTGAACGAAATAATTTCGGCAGAGTCAATTCGAACCTGCGGCGAAGCGCGGCGAGACGTGGCGAGTTCTGTGCGCTGCTCCAGAGGGAAATGTCCGGCAGTGCATTAACCCGTTGGCTCGCTGGTTGACTGGTTGACTCGCTGGCTGCCTGGCTGGCTGGCTGACTGGCTGTTTGGCTGGCTGGTTGTTTGGCTGAATCTTGGAAGATGAAGTCAGCAGCAGAGCTCAGCACTTTGCGAAATGCAGCGCAATCAATTGCGGCTGTTAATGTTAATGTTAACGTTAGCGTTAACGCTGCCGTTGCTGGTTGTGCGGCTGCTATTGACCTCGTGCACGTCAGTGTCGTGTGCCTCGTTACGTTGACGAAAAGCGGGCGGGTTGGCTGTACCGCCCAGAGTTCACCCACCCCAGCCGTGTTCTCACACGAACCACTGATTCATATCACCAGACCGATGTCGAGCTCCGGACACTCCGAGTCACTTTCGAAGAGCATCCGCTGCCTGCGTTTTGCACTTTTAATTATTTTTGTTTTCGACTGTTTTATGTTTAAAATTTCGTATTGATTTTTGTTCCGTTGGTTATTTTTATTTTTTTTTTTTTTTTTTTCTGTTTGTTTATTTTTATTTCGTTTTTTCTGCCGTTGTTGTTGCTGTTGCTGTTTCTGCTGGTGCAATCAAATCAATCAGAATCAAAGGTAAACGAACTTCGCGGCTCTGTTTAGCTGCACCAGTTTTCGGAACTTGCGAACAAAAGTGAAAAATGCAACAACAACGACGCGTCGAACATACCAACTGAAGTGATCCGAATCTAACAACTCGCAAGCGAGCGGCGGAGCGATGGAACGATGGAGCGTTTGGGAAGCACACGAAATCGGATCGGATCCAAGTTCCAAGCGCTGGTACGCGGGGCGGACGACTTGCATCCGAGGAGTGCGCAGCGGGCACACTGCGGATGCACTTGGATTAGGTAATAACCACTCAGTGAAAGTTTTCAATAGCGCGCGTTATTGCAGAAACGCATTCGCGCCGCTTGGCGCTTCTCTAAATTCAAATGCTTTGCACGGTGCTCTTTTGCCGCGCACCGACCGACCAACCGACCGACCGACCGACCGTCCAACCGGACCGGACCGAAGCGCACGAAAAGTGGGAGTTGGTGCAGCCTGGGTGGGCGTGCTATGCAGCTATGCGTGTGCCTTCGTGCGTATATAAACGTATGTGTGTGTGTGTGTGTGTGTGTGTGTGCATGTGTAAGTATCTTTTATCCCTTTTCACTTGCTGACAATTTAGAACACGGAATCGAATCGAATGGAAGCGGACGAATTTAAGCAAAGCATTTGTGACGTCACAGCGGCGAATACTGTTGGTCAACACCGACGCACTCACTGTTCAATCAGAAGCGATCCAGTTCGAATCCAAAAAATAAACACAACATGAACACAAAAAAGCGAAAGAAGCGAAGAACGAAACAAAACGAAAAAAATATTCGCGCAACGCTTTTTTTTATTGAGCTTTCGACTGCTCGTTGCAAAAGTCACTGGTTGACTGAGCCGACGAAGCACAGCACACTGCCTCCCAGAGGCCGCGAGAGAGTTCTTTTCGGCGAAGAGAAGAGAGCACGAAGCTCCACGAACTCTCTAAGTTCACCAAGTCGCTGCGTTACGTTAGCTTGCGTCGCCCGGATCCCCTCCAACGTAAAGAGGAAATGCTGCTGTGTGTTTTGTTGTTGGACTCCGCTTTGGCAAATGTGTCTTTTGGTTGAATGGACGTTGGACGGTATTCGTTCTAGATTCTTGGATGCTGTTGCACCGCAAACAACCGAGTAGGAAAAACTGAAGAACTGACTGAAGAAGTGGAATCAGCATTGGAACTGATTTATTGGAACTGCGAATATTTCAATTGAATTGCTGTCAATCCAACTGTTTCAGGTTCATTGGAAATGGAAGTGGTTGGTGATTCTTCCAGGCCGAATATAGTACTCTATGGTTATTATCTCCATTTTTTCATTATGACAGCCCTCTTGACACACGTGGTTCCAGTGCTTCCAGTCATCAACACGGATGCACAATGTACATGACGAGTAGAAGAGGCAGGAGAACATAATTTATTCTTCGTTTTTTTCCTACTGGGCGTGTTTGACACTTCAGACATGTGAAGCTCAACATTCAACAAGTTGGACAACAAACAAAACACAACATTTTATGCCAACAACAACAATAACTTGAGAAGGTTTAGCTTTGTTGTTGTTTTTCTATCGACTGAGCTGAGTCGCACTCAGTTTCAAGTCAAATCAATATTCAAATGCCGCTTATGGAGTTATTTGATCTTAAACAAAAAAAAAAAGGAAAAAAAAAACATATAAACACCTCTGACTCGTTGCTATCAAAATTACCCATTTGAACTTATTGAGAGAAATAGAACATTAAATCAAAATTGCTCACTCCTTGCAGTCATAAAAAAAATTAGTACAGTGGGCCGAAAGTCCTTTCATTAACTGTTAATTGTCAACTGTCAGGCTCCAAGAATTGGCTGTCAACTGTCCCAAAAATTGAAGACAAGTCATTGTAATCATTATTTTGGATTTACCCTCACGCGTCCCTCACTCAGACACAAGTTTAGATCTTTGTTAGCTTCGTCATCTGGCTGATAGCAATACAAAAACAGTGTCAACAACAACAGAAGCGGACTGTATTGCACTCACATCCACCAGAGAAGAGAAGCCGGAGTCGGAGAATCGAGACACACAGAGAGAGAGAGAGAGGAAGAGAGAGAGAGATAGGAAGAGAGAGAGGAAGAGAGAGCCATAAAGACAGCTCGCTCGAGATTTCGCGGTTGCGAATTCAGACGTTTGATGAATGCTACTCAACAAAATACTCAAACAACATCAAAACAAATGCAAGCCACTCAACAAGACGACAGACAAACACTCGCACGAGGAAGAGAAGACTGCGCCAATTTAAGAGAACCGGACCGACACCCCAGCTTGTTCAGTGATGGCTCGAAGCCGCTCTTCTTTCTGGCCACTCGTGCTCTACACCCACAACAACGAACCCTCTACAAGTTGACGAATTGATTCAGCAAATGATTTGATGTGGGGCTTCATTCTCCGGAGATCCACGCACGAGTAGGCACAAAACGAAGAAGATGTGGAGAAGGACAACCGACTTCCCCCAAAAAAGATCAGTTGATAAGGATTTTTTAAGGTTTTCTTTGATTTATTGTGATTTTGATATAATTTTGTTCATTTAAAGAGTAATTAAAAAAATTAGACGCATTATTTTTTTGTAAATTAAATTTAAGTTAATTCATTTCATGATTATTTTTTAGAAATGAATCTTAAGAGATTCAAACAGATTGCGACTTAAGAGAGAATCTTCATAAATAAACACACGAAATGTTTATTTATTTATGTAAATATTCTTAATGAATTGAAATTAATTGAAATAAAATGAGTTATTCATGATTCAAACTATGTAATTAAGTTAAAAATAGTTATACTTAAAGTGAATCTGAAAATGAAATTTGATTTAAAAAAGAATTTTTCTTTCTCGATCTTTTAATTGAAGCTTTCTTAGGTGCAAATTATGAAATAAATACTCAATTTTATTGAACTCCGTAAAAGCATATATTCTGTAAAATGTAATAATATTCTGTAATCTAAAGTTTTTACGATTATCCGCAAGCTTAATTAAATTGTGATACACTTTTTTCAAAATTCATTACTTAAATCAAATGATTTCATCGGCTTTTGAACTCAAATGATTAGAAATTAAATTGAAATCAATTGTGATTTAACTTGTGATTAAATGAACATACAATTTTCTGTACCCAAGCTGGAGTCAATTTTGTTATCCAGAATAAAGGGACAGAATAGCTCTAATATCATTATTATGGGGGAAAATTTCATATCTTCTATTCTTTGCAAATCAGGAGATCTTTATATCTGGTCTTTATGCATAGTTATGGAGGTATTTAGATCGAAACTTCAATAAAAGTGATTAGCTTATCTTTCGCCTTAAATTGAATCTTACTTTGAACTCTAGATTAGATTAGGTTAAGAAGGCGTGTGGTGACAATAAAAGAGCCACTAATCAGAGACCCACTGTGAGTGCCTTAAAGAGCGGTCCGTGAACTAAAGAGCCGAGGAGTCCCAGCGTGAAACCTATTTAATCTCCGTTGACGAGGTCGTTCCAAGAACAACTGACCGCTGTGTCTGAATAACGTATTTCAGTATGTCCTGGAAGAATCTTGCCCTCAATTAGATTATTGAAAGTGTCGAACTCGCAGGACCACTTTAAACTCCCATACTTTTGAATGGGTACAAATTTAATCAACATGATAACTCTATCGTATATAATTTGTGTCTTTTCTATAAAAGAAAATTACTTGGGAGTCCATGGACAAGTGTAGAAACTTTATTCGTGCTACGATTTTATTTCTTGGATCTTAGACCTGGTCAACAAAAGCGAATAAATTTTTCTTGAACCTTGAAACTTGCAGCCCCATCAGCCGCAAGCAGTCGAATATAATTCATGCTTGTTAGAATCAAGAAAGAAAACTCTCGCTGCGAAAAGAAATGAAATTTCGTTTTAGAAATACACGTTAATGATCGCTCATTCGAATAGAATAGAATAGAATTTGTCGAAGTGTGTAATAAAAGAATGTGCACACTTCGCACATACACATGTATACAGTATATCATACGTACCGAGTACATCCACACTCCGATGGCAGGGCGGTGGTGTGGTGCTGCGGAACAATACGTTGTATTTGGAAACTCGTTTTCTTCTGCATAGACACACACAGAGACTTCGAATTCTGTTGCCCTATCCATGAGCGCGCGTGTACGCCGAAGTGCTGCGACTCTCTTCAGCCCAACAGCCAAGAGCCAACGACGCCAATGACCACATAAACGCGCTACAAATATAGGACAACAAACCCGTTGACTGTCAACTCAGACTTCGCATGAAGCACAAAAAATAGAACAGTGCAATGAATCCTCGTGCAGCAGCGCGCGCCTACCACAATGAGCACTACAACGCCTCATAGCGAAGACACACCGAGTCATCAGCACCATCATCGTCATCGTCGCCATCATCATTGTCATCACCATCATCATCATCATCATTATCATCACCATCATCATTATTATCACCATCATCATTATCAGTATCAGTATTATCATCATCATCAGTATCATCATTATAAGTATCATTATTATGAGCATCAGCATTAGCATCATCATCATCATTGTCATCGTCATCATCATTGTCATCATCATCATCATCATCATCATTATCGTCAGTCAACTGCAACGCCATCATGACGAAGTTTGAAGAGAACAAAGCACTCTACAACGTGTGCTGCTCACACCATTAGGCAGGCTCTCAATGGCAATGCCCAGATTAAGCAGCGAGCAGCGAGCAGCAAGCAGCCAACAACCCAAGCAGAAAGGGTGAACTCTATTTTTGGACTGTGTCAGGGCATTGAACCGTAGGGAGAGGGCTTGCATAAATTAAGTGCCGAGCTGCATTTCGGTCTAATCCTCGCAAAACACATACGCCGCCTACTCCACTCCGCCCCCGTCACCGACAACCCCAGCAAGTAAACAATCAACACTTTCAATTTACTCTTTCAGTAGTTAGTTAATGTTTATTCGAAATAAATTGTATCCTTTTTCACAATTAACATCCATCATCTACTTACGATAATTTATCATAACAAGCATTTAAGTGCGATAAATTTTCGTTTTATGTTTAAACAACATAAAAAACTAATTCCAAATAAATGTTCAAAACGATGGAAAGAATAGAAGAAAAACGAAAACAGAAAAATTTCAGCTTCTGGGCATAAACTACTAAAAAAACAAAAAAAAAAACAAAAACCACAAAAGTAAAATAATACATATGTTGTATGTGCATAAATTTGTTATATGCTTCAAAATTCATTAGCATTATTATTATCATTTGTATAGTAACGTTTTTCCTAATTGTTTTCAAAGTCAGTTGCTAAATTCAACGATTCAAGTTACATGTTGTGGGTTTAGTTTGGACTATTCATTGAACCGATGTCCGACATTGAACATCATTACATGGTTACCCCGTTCAACATCATCATCATTTCATTCGTCCGTTTTAAAATACATAGCTCCGGAGCACTTACCTAAAAATATACATTTTAACGTATCTATTTAACGGAATTTAGGACGTAAGACGTAATGCAGCAAAGTTGCATCTATTGTTTGCATTTCACTAGTCAGATATTTTTCAGCAATATGTATTCGAATATTGAGAAAATATATACGTAGGAAGGATAGTAATTCTAATGAAGTGATAGTTAGATAACTACTATTATAGCTTAATTTTTTACGGGCAACGGAGGTGGAGGGTAAGCAAACATGCCGGGAGGAGCTGCTGCAAAACCAGCGGGAACGGCATACTGAGGATGATGGGCGTAACCGCCGCCTGCTGTCATTTGCTGCTGTTGCGGCATGACACTCTTGACTCCGTAGGAATGATGCTGTTGCTGAGCGGGCATTGTTTGTGACGGTGCGCTGTATGGAGCGTAGGAAGCTGCTGAAGAAGATTGGTTAAAATGTGATCCTTTATATGGGTCAGAGTGCATTTCTGGATTATATCCTAGCTGTTCATCATTGCCTTGAGAGGTAGAGAATCTTGATGCCTGTCCATTCGAGCGCTGCATTCCTTGTGAAATACCCATCGGCCGTGGGGCGTTGTGATGCGGCTGGTAGCCACCTCGGAAACGCATGTCATCATTTCGTGGGCCATTATTTCTTGGCATTCCACCGAAGCCACCTCGACCACCCATCATGTTTCCACCACCGCCTGGTCCCATTTGACTACGATTCTGATATCCACCACGACCGCCACCACGCTTACTGTAACCACTGGACGATGCCATTTCAACTAGCCTCGGATTAATTACCTTCAAAAAAACAATGTCAAAATAATCGTTGTTAATCAGAGCACTATTAAAGTTTATCAGGAATTTCGAATTTTTAATCAAAGTATTGATTAGTATTGAAATGTATTCATAAATAACTCAATCAATTAATCGAGCAATTAATTAATAATTTTTATTTAACTCCTCGCTACCAGTCGTCAAATTTGTGCGAAACATCGTTCGTTTTTTTCATATTCTCAGCAGTAGTACAAATGATGCAGTCAATGAGCCCATTAACAGGACCATTAAGGAAGCTACTTCCTTAACTTCCCAAATAAGACCCTGGTAGCGAAAGAGTTAAGCAAATTTTAATAAAGTTATCCTTTTCAATCAAAAATATAGACAACCGTTTTACTATACTATACTATAAATATAAATAATGTATAATATACACCATTGTGGATGTTACCTGATTAGCCTCTCGCAGCACTTGGATTAGATCATTAGCTTTGTTGGCGTTGGTCGTGGTGAATAGAGTGTATGCCGTTCCCGTATTGTTTGAGCGACCTGTACGTCCAATACGATGTACGTAATCCTCGGAGTTAGAGGGGTAGTCATAATTGATAACAAATTTCACGTCATCAACATCTGCGCGTTGGTGGCAAATGATTGTTGTGGTTGTTACGATTGTTGGTGTGGAAATAAGAAAAATCGTTATCAAACTGTTGAAATGTTAAACTTAATTAAGTTTCTAGAAGTTGAACAAAAATTTCTCCATCTCAATTTTTCTTGTAAATGGTTGATCTTTTTTTTATAAGTGGACCTCGACCTTTAATATTATAAAATATAACAGTAACAAAAAAACAAAAAAAACAAGAAAAAAAAAACTTTAAACGCAAAAATATATGCGTGAAATCTTAATAAATGTATAAATATTTGTACTTACCATTTTGAAGAACCTGCAAGCTTTATGTGAAATAATATAATTTGTATTCTTAGTCTAGCCAAATGATACGCCGAAATACCCAATTTATGAAATCAAGCATATCTAAGAAATACGTTCTACGTTTCTTTTTGCAGTTATGAATTATACGTGAATAGTACGAGTTATAAAAATCGAAGTCCATTTCAATTAATTGATGATATTTTTGTTCGTTCATAAATTAATGTTTATAGAAAATAAACATACATAAGGCCCACATAAATAATTTGTCAGTCAAAACTCTTTGGCCGAGACTCTGAATATACTAGTTGTATGTTGTATATACAACCTCTAGCAGTTGCAAGTATACGAATGTACATATTTACTAGTAGTTCCGAGCTTCAGATTATAAGTATATAAACAAATAAAAAAAAACTGCACACACTTTTCAAAAAAACCGATAGTTGTAGTCATTTCATTCTAAATATATTTGCGTCGGAGCACAAAATTCTTTCGGTGCAACAACAAACTCTTTTAATGCTTATTTTTTGCACCATATGTATTTTTATTAGCCACCGATAAGAAAACAGTTAAATAATAATAGTAAGAATACGATATCAGGTGAATATCTCTGCTTTTCCAGAAACTTCGAAGGATCTGTTATGGCCTTTTAACTCTTAAACACGTTTTTGCAACCATTTTTATGATCAAGACCAAAAAAACAGTTTTATATCGTCAAATTGTTCGCAAATTGTTTGTTTTTTTTTAACTTAATTTTCATTTTTCGCACATACATTGTATAATAATAAGTATCTTATCAGAGAGCATTTCTTAACTTATAACTTTATGAGTTAATAGCTTTATTTTTTTGGCAAGCACGGCAAGGTTAAATTTTATCATTCATAGTTTTATTATAACTAAATTTACTCTGGAGGACTGGAGAAACGGTGTTGAGTTAGCAAGAAACATTTAATAAAAGCGCGGTGATACAGGGAAGGAAATCAGATGACAGAGAACAACATCAAAAAAGAAAACTAAATAATATTTAATGTAAGTACAAAAGCAGAACATGCGTAAAAAAATAGTTATGAATCCTACTGATTTATAGTCATTTAAGTTTTATGGATGGATTTAGTAAATGAGTCTGACGTAGCTATAAAAATGACGTATGCATAAATATATCTCTGTTTAAGCTAAAAATAGTTGAATATTTCTTAAAAAGCAGAGAGGAATATTTAATCAAAGATTCTTAAATGCTAGGTATAAGAATCTCTGCCAATCAACACATCATCATCATTATTTCTCATCTTTACTCTTTCTCTCCAGTCCAGAGAAGAAGTGAAACTTCGCAGATTCATGAAAATGTGACTGTGTATAAGCATATTAATCTTGTACTTCATACAATGAAAACACAGCTGATTGCATTCTACGCTAAAGACTCAACACATATCGCTACAATACTTTCACGATCTGTATTGAAAGTAATTGTAAAGTAATGATGTTGGAAACAAAGTTAGTGATTATAAAATAGTGTTAAATTCCGATATTCGCACGTATATAATGCGACTTAATTTACTGTTATATTACACACTTCATTAGCATGTAAGGATCCTCGGATCCTCCAGAAAAAGGGCGCTCTTAATAATAAAAATTAATAATAAAAACCATAAAAAAAAATTTAAAAAAAACCAATGAAAATCAACAGAATTCACGGCCATTTCAATCTGACTGACTTAAATTCTTTTTGTGTCTTTGTTCTTTCTTTCGAAAATTTAAAAATACAATAACTTTTTAATCAGCAATGTATGGATAATACTTTTCTCATTATTTTCCCACACCTTAGTTCCCGAATTTTTCTTAAAATATATATATTGTTTTGTGCCGAGTGAAATTATACATTATAATTAAATATATCTATATAAATAGAAGTCAATAAATACCACGCATGTGTGATATTCTCCATAAAATTCCAAAAACTCGTTCATTTAAGAAAGCAAGGCATCAAGGCGGTGGGTGGGGTGATTCATCGGAAAATAAATTTACAGACGAACCAAAATAATGAAAGAATATTTAACATTTATATCCACAGCATCACTCACAATATGCTAGGCAACAAAAGCAACAGTTTTCTTACCTAACCCACGGGCTGCAACATCAGTTGCAACTAAAATGGATTGTCGTCCATTACGGAACGAATTTAGCACAAAGTCGCGCTCCTGTTGCGACTTATCACCATGGATAGCGCACGCACGCCATCCTTGGCGCGAAATCGTGCGCGTGATTTCATCGACTCGTTTTTTGGTTTCAACAAATATAATGGTCTTTGTCTCATTCTCCGACGAGATCTCCGTCAGAAGTTTGATCAGCTTGGAGTCCTTTTCGGCCTCTTCGCACACATCGACTATTTGTAAAATGTTGTGATTCGCAGAGAGCGTCAAGGAGCCAATGTTGATTTGTATGTAATTATCGAGAAATTCTTCGGCGAGATTCTTCACCTCCTTCGGCCAGGTGGCGGACCACATCAACACTTGACGATCGGGCCGTATCTGTTCAATGATCTTTCTTATTTGCGGCTCGAAACCCATATCCAACATGCGGTCAGCCTCGTCGAGCACCAGGTAGGTACACCGCCGTAGATTGGTGACGCCTCTTTCTAGAAAATCGATCAACCTACCAGGAGTGGCGATAACGATTTCGACTCCCCGCTCCAAGTCACGTGCCTGCGCCTGCTTTGGAGCACCACCGAAAATACATGTGTTGCGCACATGTGTCTGGGAGCCGAAATCATTCGCAACTTGCTGGATCTGCTGGGCTAGTTCACGCGTGGGTGCAAGGATCAAAGCAATCGGCCCGTCGCCACGCTGTAGTCTCGGCTGATTATTGATGTGAACAACAGCCGGGAGCACATAGGCTAGGGTTTTACCCGATCCGGTTTGAGCTATACCCACCATGTCGCGGCCACTGAGAGCAATCGGCCAGCCTTGAGCTTGAATGGCAGTTGGCTTGGCAAAGCCCAGTTTTTTGATCTCATTCATTACGTAATCGGGAAATCCACCCTCTTGGAATTCCATGTTGGGCGTCGGGATGCTAAGACCTTTGAGGGTGATTTCATTGGTTGTCAAATAGCCGTCGACGTCACTTTGAGCTCTTTCCGAGACAGCACTGCAGGGTTTGTAAAAATTCTTCTCGAACGGAATTAAATTGACTTCGGACCAGAAAACTCGTTGCAACCTATCACCTGGCTTCGAAGCTTGCAGGTCGTTTACATTGCGGCGATCGGGCTTGGGGCCTCCGAAGCCGCCCCGAGTGTACGGGGTGCCTCGCGTACGTGGTGCTCCTCCTCCACGCATTGGACCGCCACCTCCGCGGTTATCGCGAAATCCCCCGCGGCCAGCGCCACCCATGCGTTCTCCACCACGATTTCCGTACCTGCAATCAAACAAACAGTACAAAATTAGAAACATATTTTCTCTGAAGACAATTGTTTTTACAGTTGAGTCCAAGGTTTACATTCCAGCTCTTCGATATCTTAACAATAAAATGAAGGTGCAAAGAAAAACGAACAAGTTAATTTTAAATCAACTCATCGAACAGAATCAACCAAAACAATACATATTCTGAACCAAAAAAAAAAAAACAGAATACGAGTGTTGTTCCCCATTAAAATGCTCTCCCGAAAAGTTGGGTTTTGGCGAACTTATATATTTGTATTCGAGCATGCACATGCATATTATTAGATAGATACATACAAATGTATACCTAGAATTCTACATTTTCTTCATCAAATTGCTTCACGAAAAACGTAGGCCTCTTCGTCTATGAATTTCTGAAAAGTTTAGACACTTTTCAAATTTTTTATGAACCACCTGACACATATTATGAAATATTTTAGCCATTGAGAGTACGATAAAATTTGTTAAATTAATATTTATATACAAGCAATTTGATTTTACATATCGATCTTTGGTAGCCATTTTGTTCCCAACAAATTTTCATCCAAAAAAGGGAATTTTGCAATCCGTTTAAAATACATATTATATGAAGTATTCTTCACAAATGACTTACATATTATTACAAATTTTACAATTAATAAATTTCACAAATTAGTTGACTATGACTGATTATTAATCCAAACTACGGAAATTTCGAAGCCAGGAGAAAAAACTGCACACAAATTTTAACAAATTATGTCGGCAACCAGTCGGCAAAGCTAAATACCTGGACAGGGTTATAATTCAGCGTATTAAAAAAAGTACTTAGAAAATGTACGGGCAAGATTAGGAGGAAGAACTAGTATTAGCTCTGGAAATAAGAAGATTTTTTGAATGAGATAACTTCACGCTTGTCGGACCGAGAGGAAAGGAACAAATTTAAAGAAGTGTAGATTTCATGCGCTCTCTCGCCTATAAAGTTGAAAGAATCTCATCAAAAGAATTTTTTATACAGGGCCAATCAACAAGAATTGGTATTTATTAACACATGATTGTGGGTCGTTGTGACATGGATGACTTTACAACATGATTTTTTAATACTTTTCGAATATAAACTCACTGCGGTACCTAAATAAATGCGTCGAGCGTTTCTTCAAAACGACGCTTCGCTAAACAGAAATTTCTGCGTTGCGTCAACATATGTTTCAAAGAAAAAGTATTACTTACTTACTTACACAAATATTATAAAACTTACAAAATATAACCTCGAAAACGGAATAATGTTATCTGTGCCAACTTCACTTCGTAGGGCATGTCAAAATTGAAAATTCGCAGTGCAATTTGTGCTTTGCTCATTTCAGCCACTTCCATAATAGCCTACACACTAGATGCTACTTAATTTTTGAACTGTCAAAATTACTTTTAGATGGAGAAAGAGAAAAAGTTTAAATTCCTCATTTCAGCTTTGTTTCGCTGCTAGGTTTTGCCGCTTTTAATCTAGTGGCTTTTGATAGCTATAGAAGCATTCTTTTTCTTTGTGTGTTTTGTTGTTTTATGTTTAAAATTGTTAGACATTGCAACCAGAAGATGAAGCTTCAATTATGTTTCATCGCTACAGTTTGGCAGCTCTCCACAAATTAAGTAGCATGTAGCCGCCACAACTATGTTTAGGCTGTTATGCAAACTTTTATAGTGCTCTTAATTTTATGACTTGATTTATACTTGATTTAAAATTTCATTTATATACACCACGTACATATGTATACGAACATTTTAGAAAATTTTAGGAAAATGTAGTAATTTCTTCAATTTTTAGTTTTTTTTTTTCGTGTGTTTTTTAAAGTTTACAACTTTGCATCCGTATGTTTCGTGTATTCATATATGCAGAAATAATATATGCATATAATATGAACTGCGTTTTTAGCATGCATCTTTTTACGTGTATCGGTGCTTTTTTCTCTCCTCCCGATCTTTTTTCGATCAGAAAGTTGATATTGCAAACTGCTGCATGCATTACAGATGCATATTTGTTTTGGCCATGGTTTGCATCCGTGATTATAGCAACTTTTGAAAACATATGATTTTGGCTATTTTGCTTCAACAGCCATATTTATTACTCTTTTGTACAAGTGTTATTGTTGTGAATGAAATGAATAACTTGGAGAATGCATCTCAAGTATATTCTAAGTTGGAAAAAGTGAGTTAATTTAATCTATTTCAATGTCAGCGAGTAATAATTATATTCCGAAATTGTTTAGGAGACGACCAACTTTGCACAGTTTAAGGATAGCGTAGACAAATACCATGTCCTGTCCACACAGATGTCGGGTATTTTGACTATATTCGAACAGCGTTTAGGAAAACTAGAACAAACAATTCTTCCCGTCTACAGAGAAACGGAACAACTGCAGCGCAGGCAACAAAGTTGGCAAATGCCGTCGGATGCCATTCACTCCGTAATAAATCTGTATTGTATTTATAGATTTGGGGGCTACGTTAGAGTGTTTGGAGACGGTCCTCTCTCACTATGATGTCTCACAAGAAGTATGCAATTTGGTACATCAGGGACCGTCAGAAGGCAATATAGCATCGTTCTTGGATGCTCTGGCGAAACTGAGAGCAGCCATGGACTATTTTTTGCACAATAATTCGCAGACCGTTGAACTTGAGAACGTCACAAGTCTATACAACACCGGATGCGAATCGTTGAATAATCATTTTAAGCTGCTCCTAAAGAAACACAGTGCTGCATTGCGTCCAGTCGAGTTATTAGATCTTATATACATTGAAGACGATTCATCCAGCGACGAGTACATCTCAATCAAACAATTATCGCCGAGCACTCGTGAGGAATTGAACTTAATAGCACACTGGCTGGAGCAAAATCTTCGACGGGAATATACGATAATATATGCAACCGAGAGAAGTGATGTGGTATTTCGTTCATTACAAAATCTAAAAGATCACCAGAAAAGCGGAAGTTGGGGAAATGAAGCACTGGTTTGTATAAGTTTTAGTTGAAACCATTTTTATATGATTTTTGCATGTCAAATCATTAAAATATTTGCGTTGTTTAAGTATGTATCTATATTGTGATATCCTAAACAAAACAAAAACAGATCGAACTACGAGTAGTGGAGACATGAACCATTTCTATTCTACTGCATTCGATACGAGTATATACAGTGTACTCGCGATACCGTCAACTAATAAAAGCTGAGTTGTTTACGGTTACGATATTGTTCGCGTTTGACTTTGTGGGAATTTATTATGGAAACTTTACTATCTTACCTAAGAAATCTTTTAAATTCATTAACATATTCATTCATTTATAGACATACATTTTTTACACCAAGACATACATTGTTTCATAAACCTGTAACTTCAACTTTTATGTCAACTTGTAACATTTTTCTAAAAATCAATATAACTCCTTCACAGCCATGTTATGGACAAAAATGTTTATTACATAAATGAAAGGTATTAAAAATACCTTTCCAACAGTACTTCGTTAGTTCCGCTACCTCTCTTAGTTTATGAGATAAGTGAACCTTTATTAAACCGTTTATTTGTCATTCAAACGGTCATAAATCCAAGATGGCTGACCAGCCCCCGATAAAAACCAGCCACTTCCATTCCTTATGGTCCCAACTAACGGTAAAAAAAAGATGAACAAAATCTGAGCTTGGCAGCTATTTTGCATTTATGCCGTGATAATAAACTGGAGATTCCCTAAATTAATACACAATTTGTGTTAAACGAATGAAAGCTTCTCTGAAATGTTGTTCACGTTTTTGCGTTTTAATGCTATGTTCACCTTTTAGAATAGTCAGTGAAAAAGAGAGTTGATCACCTTATTTGATTCCACCTCATTGGATGTTCACTTTATTGCGAATGCACTGTATTAATAATATGTATTCAAGTATAACAGTCGCCCCCATCTTTGCTTCATAACGGAGTTTATGTGTAGATTTCACACAAAAACTAGTGTGAAGTTAGTTTTTGTCTTTTAAAGTAGGAATTCTTAATATTATAATATTTTTTAAAAATGGAAGTAGATTGTCAGACCCCCGAATACAGGGAAACACCATCGTTCACATTCAATCCAACACCGCCAATAATAGGAGATCCAAATATGCTTCAAGAAGTGAATATTGCAGTGAATAAAATCCATATGCGGTGTTTTACCCCAAGTGTGCTGAATGATACTACTTCACCAGGATTGTCTCCCATCTACGGGTCCACAGATAGCAGTCCCATTACACCTGAACAGGCGGCAAATGAGTTCAAAAAGCCAACTATACTCATCAAGAAGTCTAATACACCAACAGTTAAACAAATTCAACAAATTTCACCGAACTGCAGCTGGAAGTCGCTGGTCTCACCGAAAATTGTAGTTCACAAGGATCAGTTCACGGCTTCAGTTAATAGCAGCTCCATAATGAAAAACGCCATGCTGGATACATCGAAAAATACGGGAAATCTTAATCACACGTTGAATGTGGTTTCTGCTTTGGCAAATATAGGTCTCGAACAATATGCCGATATTTTCGAAAAGGAGTCTATAAATTTCGAAAAATTCTTGGATATGAAATGGAACGATTTAAAGAAATTGGGCTTTCAATCGGATGAGCATTGCCAGAAAATAATGGAGCTCCTGGGCGATCTAAATGCGTCATGCTAAAAATTATGTGTTGAGAAAAGTGTGGAGTTCAATTGTGGCCGGATCCATTTCGATATTTATTTTGATTCTTTTGTAGAAATACTAATTTATTTACATGTAAACTCATTCAGTTGTAAAAATCAATATAAATAAAAGTTTTACAAAAATTTAAATAACACTTTTAAACTGGTTTTATTGCTTTGTTTCAAATTTTAGGCATGGATTTAGAATAAAATAAGTTTATTTAAGCTTGCTATTTTCGTTTAATCTAATCAAGACTTCTTCAATTGATACAAGCTTTGAAAAATAATTGAAGATAAAAAGTTAATAAAGCATGTCTTTCAAATGCTTATGAAAGATGCAAAAAACTATGCATAAATTTAATTGAAGATCAAAGAGGTCCGAGGTCCGATCTTGAATTCGGAAAAAATACCTGTAATGAAAATACCTGTAAATAAAATACACAATCGAAAATATTTTTATTTTTTATAAAAAAGTACTCAATTTAATTTCCGTCTTTTATTTGAAGTCCAGGGAAATTTTTCTACTTAATATATTTACTCTAAATTTTAGTTATATATACATAACTAAATAAATATATTTGTTATTTGTAGAAAACTCGTCAAAGTGGAAGAGTAGAGACTAAGAAGAACACTTCCGCTAGATTGCAACAGATGTAAGTTTCAGTCCATTGGTTTATATACATACATACAATATTACAATGAAATTATTTTGTAAGATAATACTTTTTTTAAATCCTTCAGATTTGAAAGAAAAGCTAATAAGTTATATTTACGCGCCACACAAACAATTGAACAGTCCACAGGATTTTCTATTAAAAAACCATCCTCTCACTCGGATCACTTGTCCTCTGAAGATTGCCACGACGGTGATCAGGAGCTGGACAAATATCTTCTCTTATTGCTCGGGTTACAGCGTCTGCTGGTGTGGGAACGCGTCTTAATGGGTGACATCATTCCGGCATCTAAACAAACTGATGTTTTTTCAAAATTAGCACATAGTTCAATTGATATGATTGTAAAGGATGCAGAGGTAAGTTCAAAATTAACTCTTTACCTTTGATTTACGTATCTATTGTTTTCTATTGTTTCGTTTCTAGAGTATAACAAATCGTATCATTCGTTCTATTGCACGTAAGGAGTGGACATCGGCTTTGGGAATATTTTCTGCTTTAAAACGCGTTATATTACTGCAGCCCGATATTGATCGCATTTGTGATGCGCAACAGAAGGAACAATTATTGAAGGTTTTAAATAAGTTGCATCAGACGGTAAGATTTTAGACTGTATTAAAACGTATATTCATTGAATTACTAAACTTTAAATTACCATATTAACATAAGTTAATACATATTCATCTCATATATCAATATTTGGCTTTGCTTTAAGGGTTCTAAAGCTCTGGAGCACTTTCTTGAAGTTGCCAAAGGTGAAATGAGCTCAAATTTAGTGGGCATGAGCACGAGTACACTTGGTTATTTCAATGTACCCAAAGATGCTACTGTACATGAGTTAACATCGAATACGATTTGGTTCCTTGAGAATCTCTATGATCATTTTGATGTCATCGGTGGAATTCTACTTCAGGATGTACTCTATTCCACTCAATTGGAAACGATTCTCATGAAGAAGTCATTGACGGCCGAGGAAAAGAACAAAGCTCTGCTCGCGATTTACATAAGTACGATCCAGAAAAGGCAGATAGATAAAAGATAGACATAGCCTATACTATAATATAATGTAATATTTTCCAATTTTTACTGTTATTATAATTAATTTTCAGAAAAAGCTTTGGCAGAACTTAATTTAACCATCATGAACAAATGTGAGCAATACAACGATCAGGCCACGAAACATCTGTTTCGCTTAAACAATATACATTATATATTTAAATCCTTGCAACAATCGAATTTAATTGAGTTGGTTACTCTCGCTGAGCCCGAATGTGTACGCAGTTATTTGGACATGATACGAGAGTTGAAGTTCTCCTATCAGAAGACATGGTCAAAAGTACTGGGCAATATATCGTCAATGGATGAGCTGCCCAAACCGATTCAGGGTAAAGTGAAGGACAAAGATCGAGCTATTATAAAAGAACGATTTTCGGTATGATGTACACAGTGAAATAGTAATCAATTTGGTTTTGATTTTGTATGATTTTTTGTGCTAGAATTTTAACAAGGATTTTGAAGAAGCCTGTAAAAATCAACGTGGCATTTCAATTCCTGATGTCATTCTACGCGAAGGAATCAAACGGGACAACGTAGAGCATATAATTCCGAAATATAATAGGTTTTATGAAATGTAAGGAAACAAAATACTGGCTTTTAGGATAATCAAGCAATATAACATTCTAATTTGTTTACTCGCAGGTATGCTGCTGTACCCTTTAGCAAAAATCCAGACAAATATGTGAAATACCGACCGGACGAAATCAATGCGATGTTGAGCAAACTCTTTGATGATTCAGCTTAAATTTAATTATATACAAATGAGCATAATAAATTCTAAAAATGAAAACGCTTTTATTGTCATGAAATATATACAAAGTTCAACATTCTTATGGTGCACATATACATATACATGTTTGTATATATAATATAAATAATGCATAAATAAATATATAAATATAAATATAAATAAAGTTATAAATAAAAATTTATTATTTGTGTATCATATACTTCAGCCGGTGTTTTGTTTTAATTTGTTTTTTAATATAAATAATTTGTTGACGGCTCTTCCGGTCGTCCGCAGGCCCCTATATGATGAACCTGTACGGTGCTATTCGACCGACAGTTCTCAATGTCCAGGAAGCATTCGTTCGAATAGGTCATTCCATCGCTGCCGCAGATGGGCTCGAATTCAGGCGAACAGATCTTGGCACATCCCTTAAATTGGAATGAATCTAGACATCGCTTGAGAGGCACCACAAAAATATGCTTGCCGCAATTTTCTTTGCGCATCTGACACTCGGTCTTGTAAAACCTGTTGTCAGACCCACAAACAAAGTTAACCGGCTGGGCGTCACAGTCCGAATCGCATTCGACAGTAAGTGGACAGTTCTTCAACGAGACTGGCACCGCTCGGAGATGGCAGGTGCGTCGCTTGAAATCACACATCGATGGGAACGTGTTGCCATCGGAGCCGCAAACCGGGCCACTCTCGAGATCATCGTGCGTACAACGCTCGCCACAGTCCTTTGGGGGCGTCTTCAAATCCGTACATGGTCCAATGTGAGCCAAATTTACACCACGTCTATAAGCAGAAATCGTTTAAGTTCGAAAAGAAATATTTAATATTTAGAAAAGTTGTTTGTTTGCTCTTACAAGCAAGTCGCATGTGCCAGTTCACACTCGTTGTTGTAGGTTTTTGCATCAGTGCCGCAAAGCTTATCATTGTGCTTCGACGAGAATATCGACCCGAATTTGTTGTTGAAGTCTTTGCACGGTGGCAATTGTTTACAACGATTCAGACGGCTTTTACATTTGTCCATGCTTATTTTCTGTATGGATTTTCGTTGGGGTCTGGAAAGCAGAGAAATGAATATGAACTCAGGACTGAGGAATTGTTTGAGAGACGGAAATTTAACCGAAGATCTACTTTCTTTCTCTGTCGAGTATACTATACTTGAGAGCTACATTCTACTCACCCACAATTGAGCATTTTTAACTCGCATAAAGATGAGTATATATTCCCATCGCTTCCACATACATACTGAGAGGGTGATTCAGTTTTCGGGCACTCGGTGGGGCAACTTTCGATCGCGTTGCCATTGCGTTCCTGTGGCATGCAGAATGACAGCGGCACCTCGAATATATGTTTGCCGCAATTCGACGAACGCATCTTGCAGGGGCTGGCATACAGGCGACCATCGGAACCACATGTGGGCCGAGCAACACGCCAGCAGGACTCGCGACACATTCTAGTCGATTGACAGTGCTTCCGGCTGGTCTTCACAACGCCCTGACCACAAGTTAGCAACTTCATTTCACACGTCGAGTTGTAGACGTTACCATCGGAAGCACAAATGGGACCATCTTTGGGAGCACTGTTGCAATCGACCGGACAAGACTCACGAATAGCACTGGTATTACTGCAGGGTCCTACGTGAGATACTGAAACTGCAGCCACACCCACTCGACAGGCCTGAACACGCAGCATGCATCTGTAGTGAATAAACGATAAATGTTCTGATAAGTATTTCGTGATTGTATATAGCGAAAGTGATGTGCAAATGATTGTTTTTACCTATTTAAATATGTGCGGCCATCTGTACCACAAACTGGATCCTTTTCCGATGGACATCGATGTTTACAGTCGGATCCTTTTGTGCGTTCGCAGCCATCTTTTGAGTCCTACGCATGAGAAAATGTATAGAAAAAATATATCAAATTCGATGAAACACAATAAATTTTATTGGCACAAGTCTAGTAATTCGTGGGGCGACTCTCCGTAACTCTCCTGAAAGTCGACTTCTATATCGGCTTCTTCTATCGACTTCTATATCGGAGCTTTCTCGGGCTGACACATGCGACGACTCCTTTTTCCCAAGTTTAATCCAAGTACTCCATGTTTCCGTCCCACCCACTTTTCCCTTGTCATTTGAGCTGGATTTGGAGGGTTCCGGAGAGCTGCTGATGTATACGCCTCAATCAGCTCCCGGAAGAAACAGAAGGTGGTCAATAGGCAGAGGGGTAACTGGGGAATGGCCACACCTGGCAATAAGAGGCGGCCGGCAACACGAGGTTCTCGAAAGCTTCTGCTAGACAGGGTCAATTTCCATCCGGCAACGAACCTAGTACCAAAAGGAAGTCTTTCGCCCGGCCGCGGGCGGAGATCTCCTAGTAGGTCTAGCGGACTCCTTCGGTCAGCTGGAGATTTTTTTGGATCCTAACCGAAGGTCACGTTAAGTGATGGTAAAGTTAGGGATTTAGTGGAAGACTGGATGTACTCGCTGGTTAACACTGACGGAGGTGGGCGAAGCTGTTCGTAATGCAATCGGTTGCAATCGGAGAGACCAGTAGACTACTCAACTACACAAAAGACAGTCTACGCTGGCTGGTGGCACTGATAGCAGGCCAGAGAAAGTTCAAATGTAGATGATATTTACACAAGATGGGAGGAGGATTGAGTGGAGGATGATCACTGCCGGCTGTGTCATGAAGGATGGGGCTTTAAATGTGAAAAATTTGCATAATTTGAAGAGCGATGTCTCTAAAACCATACGAGATAGGTAAAGGTATATGCGTCATTTGAAAGGGTAGTTAAGGGCTCTTCTTACTCCTTATCGGACCCATTAAAAGGATATCGGATATCAATGAATGAAATAACAGTCGCTGTGAGTGTTACTAAAGTAATCTTACTCCACGATGAGCTTGGTAAATACTGTATTCTAAATGAAACATCTTATAAAATGCCTTCAAAGTATCTTTTTTTCAGAATCCCCGCAGCCCCCCTTCCAGAGCGTAGAACGACTCCCTTTCTCCTTGACCCAAACTATGACATAAACCTCAAATCGTCAGGTGAACTAAAAGCCGTGTCCGACTTGGAGCAGACTCTACAAGCATTTCATTTTATTTTTAAGCATGATGCTTATTGAGGCCACCCCGAATTCGTTCGAGTTGAAATTGCAGTTTTGCATTCTCCGAAATTAGCTTCTCTCCTTCTACTTGTGTAGTGACGGAAACCCGCTGCCGCTGGGTTGACACCTGCGTCCAGCTACCTACCTAGCTACCTACTTATCGACTGTATGTGTGCACGAGTACCTCCATCATCGCCATGGCCATCGCCAGCCCCAGCAACAAGAGATGCAATTATTGCATCAAACATCTGCTTGTACGACGGCTGCACTGCGCCGTGTTGCTTTCACTACCATTCCTATTCCTGTGCAGAGCAACAAGACACAAACAAACCTTTACAGTGACTGCTCCATTTCGGGAACATGTTTTCTTCCTCATCTCACACATGTTCGCGTAGATCAACCCATCTGTGCCGCAAACTGGTTCTGCATTTACAGTTACACTCGGCGGACACGAACGTGGACATGTGTTAGCGACGGAGCGGTTCTGCCGCTGTTGGAGAATCGATCTCACGGCTGCACCGTCGCCATCATCGCTGTTTCCAATGTTCACTTCATTCAATCTCTCATTCGCAGCAATCTTCATTAGTTCTAATAACACCTGCTTAGGTGGCTGCTGTTTGAATGACTTCGGTACCGTGGTGGCCGTTTTTGCTGCCGACGCTGTTGCGGCATCATTGAGTTTGGTCGCGAAGTCGGAGTTTTTGTACACCGCAGCACTGTCGTCCCTACGGACGTAGCGGATCAGCGGCGGCTGAGGTTGCAGTTTTATGATTTTTATGGGAGAATCGATCAAAGAATCTGTAAAAAGAAAAGTAAAAAGAATTACTTTTCATTCGGGCGACTTTTTATGGCTGTGTACCACTTTTGTAAATACAGATGGTTAAAAACTTATGTAGGCCTCGAAAGTAACACGCATTACCTTCTATTTATTTATAAATAAATGATTGAAGTAAACTATTTATGTATGAAGTCTTTAAGAGCCTTTCTTTTAAGCGGATCTCATTTTTTTTCTACAAGAATTTCGAGTCAGAAGTTCAAATAATTCATACATTCAATTTAATTTCATATACTTTTGATACTTATACTTTCAATACTTTTGAAAGCAATTTTATATTCTATTTTGTATTTTATATTTTATGGTTCTTATGGAGCACATGTGAGTAGATCTGCAGAAGCTTAAACGCAGAAATCTCCTTGCTGTACGACGCCCAAAGACCCTCCTCAAGAGTGATGCGCAGTCAGTGACTCCATTTACTAGCTTAAGAATGAAGAATAATCCCACGAGTGAGGAGCGAATGAGTGTTTATTACTTTAACTTGGGACTCATGGGAGTTGTCCTGGTTGCAATTAATCTCTAACATTTTGTAAGTATTACAAATTGCAGCATATTTTAGTTGCATCATCTCATTAACACAACATTTTACTTGCAACATCTCATTAACAGAATAAATTTTTAACAGATCATCCTTTAATTTGGACCATTTTCTTAACAGGTCACATTGTTAATAGATTTTTTCACTTCTTATTAAACGTTAAATTATCATAGTTTGCTTATTTTTTTAAAATACAATTGTTTTTTAATATTGATAAATAAAATTTTTAATTACATATGTAAATTTATTTATTATTCAATTTCGTCATTTATTTAAATGTCCAGTTTAAAGGTTGACAACATTTTTATTTCAAGCATTTCTAGTGTACTGTACTTTAGCGATATGCAGCATATGTTTTTTTTTTAAATGTTTTACGCAAAAGTGTAAATTTAATGGGTAATAATTTGTTACAAGTTGTGTTAAAGCGGAGAAAGCGCAACATTTATTGCTGCAGTTAAACACACAATAAATTTTGTCTTGAAGACTAAAGATCAAATGTCAAGGATCAGTTTAAATAGTGTGCAGTTTTCTACGAAACTGATAAAGAAACTATTAAAAACTCTGAATACAAGACTTCATCCTCTTTTAAAATAACTGTGAAAGAAGCCACTGTCAAGTATTGTTTAACGGGTTTCACATAAGTACATATGATTGTATGTATATACAATGTACATTCATGCAAACGAGTGCATAGAGAAGTAGGAAAAAACCTCACGTAGAATGTATAATTATGTAATTATTTTGCGTGTTCCGGACAAGAACAATCTACGTACATGTGGATGTATGCATGCATTTATTAATGGGATGGAAAGAGAGCTCACAGTAATAGAAGAGGAATGGTGGGAGAGGGAGGAGGGAGGAACAACAACCACATTGATGGATGCTGATGATGATGGTGATGGTGTTGTTTGTGCTAATGTGGATGATGATCATGGATTAAATAGAATGAATGGTAGAATGTTTCTTCTTACCTGAAGCACACGTAACGGAAGTGGTTGAGAGCAGCAGAATGAGCGGCCTAACGATCGTTAGTAAAATCAAATAACTACTTCGGCTAAACATTTTCACTGCACTTTCGTGTAACGCTTTCGCTCGTTAACAATCGGAATGATGTACTGACTGCTGCAGGAAAACAGTGTAGAAAGTTCGCTCGTTCGCCCAAAAAAAAAAACCGTCCACGCAACAGAACAGAACCGAACAGAACAGAACCGAATAAAACAGAGCCGCACCGTATAAAGTAAGGAGCGGAAGAATCGCGTCTTCTCGCTGAGGAGCGAGTACAATGAATGGAAATGAGCTGGAGTGTCAACGTCGCATGGAGCAAGCACCGAAATCTTTGGCGATGATGATGATGACAGAGCGAATTGTTCCTTTTTTTACATTCTTCTCATATCAACGGCGAACGGCGACAACGTCAGCGTACTGAATGAAGTGCGGTGGACAATTAAAAAGCACACACACACACACACGCACGCACACACAATTTATTCAAATACTGCTCATCTACTCATGTAATTATGTATGTGGAGTGTGTGTAAATAATTCTGTGCAAATTCTTTTTTTTTTAACTCAGAATATTTACAAAAAAAACACAATTACTCTCGCTGGATGTGTTCTCTATTCTTGTTCTTCTTATCTTCTTGTTGCTTTGTTTTTGTGTAAATTACATTAAATATTCTTTTGTTTATTTGTTTTTTTATTGTTAATAATTGTACAATTTAATAATCCTTTTTTTGAATTTTTTAGTCACAGTTTCGATGTTCACTGAAGTGGAAAAAATATCACGATAAATGTACGTAGTGTCTTGAGAGCCACAGCGAGAAGAACGATCGACGAGAGAAAGGTTTCGAGCGCGAATGCAGAATGATATTTCATTGGCAGTGTCTACAAATTTATATAGTGAAAGGCTACGGGAATGTCCGTCAGTCTGGCGGTCTGCTAGTCGACCAGTCTACCAATCAGCCGTCCAGCCAGCTTCACACCCCGCCGGCCAGCCAGTCCACCAGCCAGCCAGCTTGGCAGCTGACGACGACGACGACGACGACGACGGCGACGATGAAGAAGAAAATGAAACTCACAGCAGCACCACCAAACAAGCCATGCTTTGGCACTCACCTCCATCCGACTCCCTGCGCCGCTGATACCCTCCCTGCTCCACCTGCGGCCGCTCTGGCGGATCGCCGTCGTGTTGCTTCGAACTGCCTGCAAATCGTCTGGCAGCGAAACAGAGGAAAGTACAATTTTATGAAGCGGTGCGAGCGATTTTCCTTTTTCTTCGCTGTCGTGCGGAGTCTTTTGTTTGGCAACAGATTCTTCTTGCAGCAGTTGTTGGACATAAAGTCGAAAAGAGTTGCTTTTTAACAACCGACGTGAACAAAAAACGGAGAAACATAAACCTACAAACAGAATTGTCTGTGTGTCTAATGCAAATCCGTACAAACGGACAAACAGACAGACAGACAGACGAACAGACGAACAGCCACACAAACATGCGTTGTATGTGCTGCTCATAAAAAAGGTGTGTTTTAGTATCACATGAAATGAGGTGCTTTTATGCCATCGTTTCTACATGTTCCCACGTCGTCTTTTCGTCTGTTTGATTGTTCGTAGCATCTGCCTGAGCGTCTATCAGCGTACAATCGCACATACAATTCAATTCAGGATCGTGGCAGACGAAACAAAGCAGTCCATTGATAGCTGGCATCATTAAAGGTACAAATAGTAGCTAACATAAGAAGTAACTGTTTAACACACACTCCTCTGGCTGCGGATCCACTGACCGACATTCGCCGAAAATTCGCACGATGCTGTGCTGTGCTTAGCGCTGAGCTGAGCTGAGTTGTGCCAGAAATCGATGCGTGTCTCATAAACAAGATTTTATTAGTATGTTTTGTATGTGTGCTTGTATGTATGGGTGCAAATAATTTAGGACACATTCAAAAGTATGTTTACGGCACATTATCAATCATGACACATGTTAGAACATGTACCAAAAACGGCACATAAACATTTTAATGGTTAATAAAAAGTTGGAAAGTCTCACATAAATCGGAGATAAATCGAAGATTAGCAATACACATACATCCATATGTATCGATGTAGGTTACAATATCTGTGTGCTTTGTTTGTATGTAGAAATCAATTTAGTGAAAGAAGAACATTCAACACCCGGTTGAGGTCAATCAACGATGAACTTAGCAACTCTTGAGACATTTCAATTGATCGATGAAATATCGTGTCGTTTGCAGACATCAATTCGAAAATAAGCCCAAAGGAAAAAGTCGCCTGTGGCCACTTCACAGCAGCATTCCTTGCAATTAAGCGACCGTTGAATTTCGACCCCAATAAAGTGACGTTTTCGCGCGTTGTGTGTGGCGTTGCTCCGTCTTGTCGAAAATAAACAATTTTCATGTCAATTCCATTTAATTTCAGTCACAAATTATCAATAATTTCATTGCAACTGCATCTTGTGTTAAAAAAGTTCGTTCCTTGAATTCTTGTGTTAATCGAATTTTGAAAGCATGCAAATGCACAGTTCGAGACAATCGATTTTTGCTTTAATTAAAACAGTTTAAAATGTAAGATATGTCATTTTTATTTCAATTTAATTTTCCTTTCTATTCATATCACTGGAAGATTTCATCATTGCGCAAAATTATTGTTCGATTTCTTCGTTTGATTCTTCATTTCTATGATTTTTACTTTTATTGAGACTGAATTCAATTCACAAACATCGAAAGTATTGCAAACATCATCATCATCATCATCGCATCTGCATCTCATATGCATACAAACATACATACAGACACACAAACACACATACATAAATACACACATATGTATAAGAAAAAAAGAAAAACAGTGAAAAACAGTGACTTCACTTTAGCTTTTCTTTCGCATCGAAAATACTTTCATTTCATCCGTTTTATTGATTCGTTTTCATTTAAATTAGCTACGAATTAATTAATTTAATGCGAATGTAAACTTGGACTCTTCAGTTCACTTTTTATTAACAACGCAGATGGTTTGAATATCATCACAGTGTATAGTGTATGTATGTATATATCGAAATTATTTCAGTCTCAATGGAATTCTCGAAAACATTTGAAACATTGTTTTATCTCGTAGGTTTTTCCACCTGTAGACGTTGTATTTGCGGTGCTTGCGGCTCCATTAGGATGGGCCTGGGCTGGGTGGTCAATAATATGATGGCTATTATGAACAAATACCCACACACAAGCACACACACATAAACATCTGCTTAAATACAGATGAGTACAAGCCATGAGGTGCCAGTGACACAGTTTTTTTTCCGGTTGACTTCTGTTAGTGGGATATAAAATGTAATTTCTTTTAATTACATGGTTATTTCTGGTCTTAGTGCTGCTTTAGTTGGTGTTTTCATTGCAGATTACATTTGAAGCTATAGAAAGACGCCAAACGACAATTTTTTCATATTATTTTCTCCTTGAAATGCTGCTGAAGCTGATAATAAAACAAAACTTAAATAAAACATGAAATACTTTATGCGAAATTAATTAACTATCGAATTTGTTTAATATTACACTAAGATTTAGTATTTAGTTAATTATAATTAAATGATAATGGACAATAGATAATATTCAGTGCAGAAAATGTGAAATGTATTAAAATTGCAATCCGTACATATTTGAATAGAAACAATTTTAATTGAGAACTTTTATAATACAATGGAACGTTTATAATACAAAATAAACAGAATAAAAATAATAATAAACACTTGAAAATTATAGTAGATATGAAAATTAATTAATATGTTTGAATTTCAATTGTATTTAGCACAGGATTCAATTTTTAGAATAAAACTGCAATAGAAAACAAGTTTGTTGTATCAATTAAAGAATTGCAATAGTTTTTTTGAGTATTTTATTGGGTTTTTCGCTTAAACATTTCATTATAATTTGTTCTCTAATTAATCGATTGCAACATAATATATCGATATCAACAATACATCGATAATACTCCTAAAATCATTGAATTTCTGACATTGTACATTTTCGTAAACTTGTACCAAGTAACGATTTTCATTAGCAATGAAATTAAATTTGATTACATTGAAATAAATGCAAAGTGTGAAAATAGACACCAGACATGAGTAGATTCTTAATACTCTAGGCTACAATAGACACACTCACTCACTCACCAGCAGTGAGTGATTTAATAAGTTTTTAAATTACACTAAGAATGATTAATTAAATCCTTTAAAATCGAAAACTTTTTATCATTTCCTTAATTTTATAGACTTACGAGTATCTTTCATCAGCTCCAATCTCTTTTTTTCTTCTTCAGTTCTGTTTAATATTTTCTTCTTTATCTTCTCCGGCCTGCAATTTCTCCAACTTACTTCCACTCGCTTTCATACTTGTTTGGTTTCCGCTTCTAGATTTCTGTCTACTACTTTAATGTTGAACAAATTTTAGATAACATAACGATTTACAAACACACACACAAAATATAAGAATGATAGGATTATTAAGTGAAGTTCGCCAATTTCCAAAACGAAGGCAATATTAGGACTTTTTAAATTCTCTTTAAAGTACTCTAATTAATTTTAATATAAAAACATATAAAAATCACAAAATAATCATAAAATGTTTTGTTCTTCATGTTAAACACAGATAAAAATTCAAAGAATGAGTTATGAATGAGGTTTGTCTTCAAAATGAAATGAAATTAAATAAAATTAGTATAAATAAATGGTATGTAACATTAGAACATTCTTTATTTTGGTTGAATTTTGCAGTTTTTATAAACTTATTACGAAAATAATAAAGCAAACTGAATAGTAAAAACGAAGACTTTGTTATACTACATTATTTAATTGTCCCTTATTTAATTTTATAAATCAAAAAAGAAATATGTAAGAAAATTTTTATTTTAGTAGTATTTATAGTATGTAATAAATAGTATGTTTTCACAGATTGTCAACCGAGTTATCAATCTCGTCTAACAAAATTTCTCAATGTGGCAATATTCTGCGACATTATTCACTATATTGTTCTCCCTTTCGCTAAAGGCCTTATGATGGGCGAAAGAATGAACACAACACTAACAAAGATTCTCCTACGATTAAAGGAAATAATTGTTTTCCATTGAAGAATTAATGAACACATATCTGCAGAAAAGAGAATTGAATGTAATAAAAAAAAATACATCAATTTATTAAAGACTGTTTCACGAAAAGTTTGGAGTTTCTAATGAAGTCAAGTTGGACAGTATCATAATTCGCCAAAAATACAATTAATCATTGTAGAGCAAGGGACTGGCTGACCTGGCTGACGGCAGCAGCAGCACCACCACCAGACAGACAGACAGACCGATAAAAAGATGGCGACAAGTCGCACCAGTCGAATTCAACAATCAAAAAATATTAGCTCAATATTTTCCAAACTTCAGGGAGCGTTTTCGGATGCATGTGGGCCGCAAAGATTATCAACGGATAAGAAAACTTTGGAGAAAACATGGAAGCTAATGGACAAGGTGGTGAAGCTGTGCCAGCAACCAAAGATGAATCTGAAGAACAGCCCACCCTTCATACTGGACATACTGCCAGACACCTACCAACGCCTGCGGCTCATCTACTCGAAAAACGAGGATCAGATGCATGTCCTGCATACCAACGAGCACTTCAACGTGTTCATCAACAATCTTATACGGAAGTGTAAGCAGGCAATTAAACTATTCAAGGAGGGCAAGGAGAAGATGTTCGATGAAAACTCTCACTACCGCCGGAACCTGACTAAACTCAGTCTAGTGTTTTCGCACATGCTAAGTGAATTGAAGGCGATCTTTCCGAATGGTGTTTTTGCGGGTGATCAGTTTCGAATCACCAAAGCAGATGCCGCCGATTTTTGGAAGCTAAATTTTGGAAACAGGTGATAAATAGTATTTAACGCTGCATACAAACACTTTAAATGGGTTTTAAAAAAGGGGAAACCTTTTAATATGATTTCAATTTGTTGTAAGGATCACATTTAATAAAATGGGATAAGTGAGAATATTAATACAGTGAATTGCATCTGAAAGTCCTTCTGCTTAAATTGTTGATTTCTATTTCAAGCCATATCAAGAGATCAATTGTTAAGGGTGTGTCTTATATTTTGTATTTGGAATAGTCTGTCGATTTATTGTTTACATCTACATAACTAAGCAATCTTTTTTAATATTTTTCTAAATATATAGTACTCTAGTCCCTTGGAAAATATTTCGGCAGGAGCTAAATAAAGTGCATCCAATATCCTCAGGGCTCGAAGCGATGGCACTTAAAACAACCATCGATTTAACATGCAACGATTATATTTCAAATTTCGAATTCGATGTCTTCACGCGACTCTTTCAGCCGTGGGTGACGCTTTTACGGAACTGGCAGATACTTGCGGTGACACATCCCGGATACGTGGCTTTTCTTACGTACGACGAAGTGAAAGCACGCCTCCAACGTTACATACACAAAGCGGGAAGTTATGTATTTAGGTGGGTGTGGCGTGGCGTCTTACGAAAATATTCTAATATGAGTATTTTTTTGGTTAATTTATTATTAGACTCTCCTGCACACGGCTCGGTCAGTGGGCCATCGGCTATGTCACTGCAGATGGTGAAATCCTTCAAACTATTCCGCAGAATAAGTCTTTGTGTCAGGCGCTTTTAGACGGTCACAGGTGAGTCCAGAACAAACAAATGAAAGCTTAATAAACAAATATACAGTGCACTGGCGAGAAGGTGAATACGGTTTATGTTTCCATTTACTATTCTAAGATGTGAACACAGCACGAAAGCGCCAGTTTATTTTCGCTTTCATCTGCTAATTGTTGCCATCTCTGTGGCAATGTTTCTCATCTTCGTGTGTAAATAAATTGTATTCATTTCGGCACACACGCGTTCAAGGTGAAAAGGAGATAATGTCAGGGAAAAAATCAAAGTTTTTACTTTAAAAGATATGACAGACATCTTAAGGAACACTCAATGAGTGGCTGCGGTGCTACAAGTTTATAATAAGTATGGCATGGCGAACTCCACGATTTGTGGAACTTTTTATTTGCATTCTGGAGGAAAACTTAATTTTTGCTAGTCTTCTATTGCCTTTAATCATTTGATCAATAAAATGTATGTATATAAATGAATTAATCTGGTTTTTGTATAGAAAATATTTCTTTCTGAGGTATAATAATATTCCACAATTCCAACCGAGAACAATTTCGTAACCATGGCTACTATCAGCTTCCATTAGTTCACCGTATCGCAAGTGCACTGTATTTTGAAAAAAACGAATTAATGTTATTATTGTCTTCACAGAGAGGGCTTCTACCTCTATCCAGACGGACAACCCTACAATCCAGATCTTTCCTCAGCGGTACAGAGTCCAACCGAAGATCACATCACTGTCACTCAAGAGCAATACGAACTTTACTGTGAAATGGGTCCGTCCTGAGTGAAACGAAACGAATTTTCCAAATAGCATTACTTACTAATTCAAGTTGTTTTTATTTATATGTTTTGCAGGAAGCACATTTCAACTTTGCAAAATATGTGCGGAAAACGACAAAGATATTCGCATTGAGCCGTGCGGCCATTTATTATGTACTCCGTGTCTAACATCGTGGCAAGTGGATTCAGAGGGACAGGTACGATGGCTCTCTCTCTCTCTCTCTCTGTGACATGACACTGTTTGTGGAAATTGTTGTTGATTTTTTCTTGTCATTTAGGGTTGTCCTTTCTGTAGAGCTGAAATCAAAGGCACCGAACAAATAGTCGTGGATGCATTCGATCCCAGAAAGCAGCACAATCGAATTTCCGCTAATGGTCGACATCAGAATACCGATGATGACGACACGGAGGTATAGTTTAATAATATATATTTATTTATGTATACCTGCATTACTGCATTCATTAATTTACAAAACAAAAACATGATTTACACATGAGACCAATGTTAACATCAACATCAAAGATTCTTGGTAGCTTCTATTTTTATTGTTTTTTATTTCCGAGATCAAATAGCGGAGAATGAAGCAATTAACTGTAAAATTTGCACTACTAAGGATAAGATAATACTTAATACTGAATGTTAATGTTTTAAAAACTTGTTTGTTTTTTTTTTTTTTTTTAATCACAATCGTATTTAAATTATATTGTGTTGCATTTAATGAGCACACATTGTCTTGATTTTGTAATGCAACGGTTTATTTTTGATATTTCTTTATTCTAGTTATTGTTGTTGGTTGGTTCAATTAATGGACTCTTTTTAAATCTTTTTTTTCTTTTTTTCGGAGATACAACAATATATATTATATACATATAAGTTTTATTGATAAATGCAGAAAATTATAGAAAATAGTTTGTCTATAAGTATTTGTTTGTTAAACAATAATGTTATGTTATTATGTAAATATTAGGTAAAATGTGTATTTATTATTATTTTCTACAATTAACTATGCTCTTAATAGAAAATTAATATACATACTTATTTGCCTAATTAATCATCTTATAGTTTTCCCTTCTTAAAAGTATTTTAACTGAATTGAATGAATTTTACTTTTACATCTAGAATATTTGTTGAAGCTCCCAAAGATAAATTAATATTAATAATATATTATAGCACACCACCGACATGGTTTGCTTCTAAATATATATATATATATATATACTCCAAGAATCGCATGATTTCTTTTAATATTAATAATATTAACGCGTTATAAACAATATTAAAATGAAATAGTAAAATAATAAATAAATAAAATATGTAGGTTATAAATAGTTGTCAGTTATAATAGCATTTCAATGAGACTGTTAAAAAATACAATGCTGATAATAATCTCGAAACGAATGAATAAACGAACAAATAATGATATACGAGTAGATATCGAGTTGAGTGCAAAAGCAAAATTATATCGTATATCCATAATATTAGCAAATCACTCATCTTCCGAAACGATGCTACTTCAATACTGCATCTACTCGAATGGCGTAAAAGGCTAAAAGTGCATGCTACATATTGATTTATGTTTCTGTTCTCTCTATTATTTAATGGAAATGTTTTCAAATTAAAGTCTCTTCTTAAAAACTCACGTTCGCTCACGTGATACAAATTTTAATTCCAACATCACTCTTTTAATCATTCAAAACGCCGTTTAAATGTAAAAATTGATTGAGGCATCGCCAAAAAAATGCACTTTAAAGCCTCCTCTGAGACATTGCTCTGGTATACCATTTCTATATATAGTCCTTTGCTACTGTGCTTTATTATTCAACCATCCATTTTTGGTTGCTATTATTTTCAGTGCTACTTACCAACGAGTGCCAGAGAACTTCACAGAATAGAATCCACAAATGGTATTTAAATAAGGCAAAATCTCACGCACATCCACATTTCGTTTAAGAAAGTTTCTTCTTTTCGAAGTATTATTATTCCATCTATCAAAAGGGAATTTAAAATCGTATTCTAAAAGTGCAATTAACACTTAAAGTTATTGCGATTAATCGTCCAGTGCTAAACTTGATCTACTATAAGTATTCATATGTCATTCGTATTTTCTGTACATATTCAATCGATTGACGCGATCGATCTTCGATTCTTTACACTTCCCCCACCCGCATTTGTTACTGTTTTTATAATGAATTAACGAAATTTATTTCTAATTTTAAGTGAAACTTCTTGACTTTGTACATTGAAATATTTACCCTAAAGTATGAATTTATATTTGTATTATTTTATTGTGGCCCTAACTTCTACACTTCTAGGTTTTTAGTTGAGATTAAATTGTTTTAATAAAATTTGTAATATTATTTTTTATAACTTAAAATAATTTTAAAATAAAGATTTTAGTATTGAATAAAGTCTTCTTTGATTTATATTTCTTTATTGTTTTCTTTTTTATCGTTGTTTAGCCTTGCGTTAAGCTGCATGGTTCTTAGGCATGACTTTTGTTCATCTCTTCTGTTCCGCTTCTTAAACACACTGTTTGATAATCTGTCCATCTAGTTTTTGGCGTACCACAATTCTATTTGACCATAAGATGCATACTCTTATTTTTCTCGTTACACGCGCCTCACCTGGTTAATACTCGTCAATGCTCGCAGGACTTCGGAGACTTCAATATTGCTACATCGTCCCTGCACGCTTTAAGCAATAATATGACCTCGTCGGCGCATTCCGCAGAAAAGCAAAGTCCACATTCGTCGCCACGCCTTGCGAGGCGTAGCACCACACCCAGTCTAATGGCCGTACAGAATGATCTATACTCCGGACAGATAACAACAGTCCTTCCCATAAGCAATACCCACAACTCGAGCGTTATTCTGCAACCGTCGGCCCCGCCGATAAACGGCAGTGCGACTTCGATTGCGGCGAGTGCTGCACAGAAGTCCACGAACCGTATGAGTGCACCGCTTATCGGGGCGAGTGCCAATAAGTTCACAAAAGCAGAGCAAAACGACTCTTCCAGCTCATCGTCGTACGCTATACTACAGAATCTGCTCGATCAGTCGCTTAACCCTGTTGCTGCAGCTGCACAACATCAGGCGCAATTGAATGCTCTACGGCAGCAACAACAAGGAGGTGGTCTGTCGTCAGTTCAGTCGGCTCCACCGCTGCCGCCACGTAAGTCGTCTCCTGGTGCAGATAACAGTAACTCCGGCTCTTCGACCAGCAGCGGCAGCAGTGGCAGCACTGCAGGTCACAAAACCAACACTCAAATCACTCCAGATGGAACAACTGCGGAAAATAAGATGGCCGACTTCGATATCGCTGTACCGAGAACTACTGCGCCTCCGATTCCGGCTCATAATCCACCATCGGATGTGGTCACACTCGCCGATGAGTTGCGCTCCCAAAAGATATCCATCATCAACATGCCAACACAGGTAGCAATGCCGCCGCCGCTGCAGACGCTAGTCGACGATGACATCGTGGGACCGGCGGAAACCATCACAGGTCTAATTGACACAAGACCCCTAGATGCCAGAACATCTTCCAGATCAACGTCTGCACTTTTCAGCGAGCCTTCTTCCTGCGAGAATCCACGAGAAACGAACAGTCCGTATTACACACAACTTTCGGACACGACCACAGCCGCCAACGCAAACGGGAAGGTTGCGTTACCTACCTCGAATGGCAAATCCAATCAGCACCTCCTTCGATCAGCGGGAGCGGCGGCCGCCACACCCTTAGCAGCTCCCACTGGCTCCAGCTATCGACAACAACAGGGGCTGCTATACGAAAATGTTACAATCAATCAAAAAGACTGCAACGTTCCGTACGAGAACATCAACTTGGAGTACATCGCGCGTCTTATGAGTGAAGGCTATACGAAGGAGAACGCCATCACGGCGCTGGGTATTTCACGCAACAACATTGAGATGGCTTGTGATATCTTGCGCGAGTTCGTCACGAAGAACTGAGCATCCAGCCAGCTGGAGTGGTGGTACCTCAAGCGAAACAAAACCGAAGAAATCGGCCCGAACTATAGATTAAGATTAAGGGAACTGAGCAATAGAAATCGCCTACTGTTTGCTGAATCCCAACAAAGATGGCCTCTCCCACCCCTCCACCCCTCCTCACCGGCAAACCTCCTTCTCCCAAGAAATATATGTGTACTTTATTTTTTCTATACTCGTATTAAGAATACACCGTTTCTATTCATTTATCCATGGAATCAGTTATCCATTATCACAAAAATGGTTGATGACTCGGTTGATGACGTGTCGACGCCGGATGCTGATATAATGAAAAGCAAACGATATAAAAAGTAACTGCCTCTGGCGTCACCACTTTACTAATGATATGCACGTGAGGAAAACTAATCTTCCAAACAGTTGTTAGTTGATGTTAGACCAAAAGCAGCGCTGCTTTTCATTAATTAATAATAAACTTAATAACAAACTTTCTCAAAGCATACATACTAGCATATATTCATACATTCATACGTACATACATATATACATAATTATTTTCAATACATACATACATATATCCAGAAATCACAATTAATAAATAAAACCAAAAATTATGCGAAATAATATCGGTTTTTTTAAAATATACGAACAAAAACATGGCCCATTTTATTGTGTCTGATACAATAATCCGGGAATTGAATTTCAACTTCGTATTTGGGTTTCTAGGTGAGGAATTCAACTCTGAAATCAGATAAATTAACACTTACTTAAAAAGTAGGGGTAACAGTGGTAAAATTTTCTCCATTTTCGAGATGCTTCTACTCGTTCTCCTGTAATCATGGTTTTTTGTAACCTGTGCCCAGGAGCAGGCCTATTTTTGGGAGTATGTTTCTGTTTATGAGTAAGTTGAGTTTTTTATAGAATGTAGGATGATGTTTACTTTCTTCTTCCTTGAAACACCTCTCAGATGCTTTAAACGACTGTATATTAAGTTAACGTTTTGAAACCGTTCGAACAATTTGTTGGTTCCCATTGAGGAGTGTTTTAATTCGTGAAGATTTGTGTATACTTTCACTTCAATGGAAATTTTATTTTGCATATAAAAGCATAATCAAACGCACGCCCCGCGCGATATTGTCCAGTATCCGGTAAACCGCAACATTTTTCAAGTCTTTAAATGCAGATAAAGGCAGCGATTCAACATATTGCAATTTATTTGGTTTGCATCACATTTTTCTCACTTTTACTAAAGAAACGTAAACAAAAATGGCAATTAACACTTTGAGCCCCGCCAACCAAATGTATTTTTGTTGTTTGTTTTTTGTGACCACCGGTGGTCACAAAGTCGGTAAAGGAAACACGACGTATGACCACGGGTGGTCACGATGTCACATAAAGTAAATCCACCAATGCCCACGGGTGGTCACATTGCCCCAAATCGTCAAATATAAATGTCCAACGGTGGGGCACGCGGGGCTCAAAGTGTTAAAGTTGCGGTGAAACTGACCGCATTGGTGTGCGACCTAGTAACCGGCTCAGGATACCGTACCGCGCCACTTCGTTGTGCCTTTGGCCAAATTCCGCCATGTCGTTTCTGTGTACTCTGAAGTTTGAAGGGTTTTTTGTTTTTTTTTTCTTCTAACGTAACATTAGAATTTATTTTAGTTTCATTCGATGAAAGCACATTCCTTTCATCGCTTTTTTAGTTTTTCTCTCCTCCTGCTATTTATTTCTCAAATGAAACCACAATCTTCGGTCTTCAGTTCTATGAAATATTTATTTATAGTTCGCAATTGTTATTCATTTTTTACTAACGTATTCAAGCACATTTTTGGAAATTCCTCAATGGTTTTTCTTTTTTTTTTATTTTATAGTTTTTTTTTTTGGTTTTTTTGTTTTGTTTTGTTTTGTTTTTTTTTTTTTGTTGTTTTGTTTTGTATTAATAAAGTTGTTGGTTGGTTGGTTTGGTTGGCTATATTATAATAGGACTGATCCCAAAAATATTAAATTGCATTTGAATATTTAATGTTTACATTTTATTTGTGTGTTTATTTCTATTCATAATTAATACGTGTTTTAGATTTGGCAAATTAGATTTGCCAAAAACAAAGTAATATTATAGTATGTATATTAATTAATTTTTGGTGTAATACTTACACACGTTTTTTATTTCTATGAAAGAACGCAAAATATTTAGAAGTGTTTTGTTTTTTGGTTTTCTTTTGAAACAAAAAAAATATGAAACTATATTTGCAATTTAACAATATTTTAATAATGGATCGATATTTGTATTTGTGTGTCTTTGTGTGTGTTGGAAGGTATGATGGTGGGAAATAGTTTAGTAATGAAGAGAACTTCTGTTTATTTCTTAAAGTTTTGATTTGTAATAAAAAAAAAATCAAATGTACTCATCAATTATTGATTAAATTGTTCTTGTTTGTTAATAATTAATTCTCAACCTGAATAAATATTCGTTATTATTGCAGTCTTGTTTTCCACAAGTTTTCGTCGTATATTTCTGCTTTATATAATGACTTCTTGTATCTTGTTTCGTCCCGCTTATACACATAAATACGGATTATATAAACAAATCTGAACAAGTATAATTTATGTCTTGATTAGACGACTCCAAATTAAAATTCTCTTCTTGTTTGTTACTTGATACTCATAAATTTTTCTTTTTTTCTATTGGTAGATCTTGAAGGTTTTCTATTCCTTTATTTAATTCCTATTTCATTATTTATTCCAATAATCACTTCATATTGCGTGCTCTCCATTAATAGCAAAGAAGGAAAGTGATCATTGATTCGAGTCTGAACTAAATGATTGATTATTCCATTAAGATTCCTGAAATGAGCAACAATAACAAAAAAAGGAGTTAGTTAATAGTTTATACGATATAGTATAAAACATATTAAAATTAATTCATTGCATTCATTTACATAATTAGAAGAAAGTGTTGTTGAATATACAGTTGAAGCTCGATGGGGAACCTCGATCTGATAATCGGGATGCGACGTATTACGTGATATATAGATGTACATGTGTCTACTAAACATGATTTCATGATTATTTTCCTACTATGCGTAAAGTTTTGATTTTTATTCGTAATGAGCCCGGTCCCGATAATCGAGGTCCAACTGCGTATTTTTTAAAATCTTTCTTTTTACCTGAAGTGCGCGAGTTGCGAAATTGTGGGAGAAAGCCCTTTCCTTGTGGGACTTTTGGAGCCCGAATAACAATAAGTCGTGGAACAGAATCGTCTGCATTAAGTTTTAAACGTGAGATCAAACGATCAGGACGATCAATTATTTTTAAAACATTACAAGCAGATGATTTTCCATTTCTCTGTTAATGAATAATAAATATTGTCAATGTGTTGTAATAGTTTCTTCTAAAACTGATCACTGTCTTTTTCGTACCTGATTAGTAACAACTGAGAATTCGACAGTGTCGCCGGGATGCAAGGAAATTGCGTGTCCTTGAACTTCTGACATGTGAAAGAAAAGTTTTTTGCCATCTTCAACTTCGTAATTCAAGAAACCAAATTGACCCTTAATCGAATCGACGGTAGCTCGTTTCTTCTGACGTACCGCAGTAACATGAGCTGCCCGTCCAGCTGCATCGATTTGGAATGTAACCAAATCACCTTTCTGCAACAAATCACGCTTATTGGTCAAACTGGTTATGCCGAATTCATGTTGCGACAAAACGATGGCCTTCGCTTCATCGATAACGTCAATCAGACCAGCGTATTCCAATTGTTCGGGGTTGATGCAGCGCAGTGGACGTGCCACGACGCCGTTGTGAACGGTCTCTAAAACTCCCGGCTGAGGAATCGAACCCCTGGGTAGTGTGCGCACATTTTCGGCTGGCAAACAATTGCCCGATACTGATGTATTGCCGTTGGGCGAGAGTTTATACTCCACCTCCTGTCCCAGTTCCAACCAATTCGGATTGCCAACATAGTTGCTGAAATGAAAGAAGACTTCCTCGTCGTGGGAGAGGGTTTCTATGAAGCCGAAATTCTCCTTTATAACGGCAATAAAACCGCGATAAGTGTGACCGGGCTCGTTAACTGACAGATGATTGTTATTGATTTTGAAGTCTTCAATCTTTGGAGTGGACATGGTAGAAATCATTGAGTTAGTTGCCATCGACATGAAACCATTTGGAGACATAATCATGCCGCCGCAGCCACCAGCCCCGCCATTGGCACCAAGACCACTAACAGTAGTACTGTTTATAATCATTCCACTCATTCCGTTCATACCATTCGAGAGTCTCAGTGGTTCAGTAATATGATTATTTGCTTGTATATTATTCTGATTCGTTGTATGGATAACTAATTGTTGTTGAACTATTTGTTGAACATTGACAGCAATAAACTCTTTGTTCCTCTTAACCTTTTTGAATAAATTCAAATGTAATCAATTATTTTTATCTGATTTGAACAAATGTCTTTGTATTAAATTCGCAAAAAGACAAAACAAATCCCTTGTTTCTTTTAACCAGCTTGAATAAATTCAATTGACTTGAAAAAATTTCTCATTGAATTCTCAATGCAGACAAGATAAAAAAAAAAAAAACTTACCAAGTAGATATCGAATCGAACACGATCTCCAATCCTTGGTGTTTTTTCGCAGTCTTTAAGAAAGTACATTATAGTCTTTTTTAATTCGCCATGGTCGTAGGTGATGACACCACCCTCGACCCGATCTTGTGATTTAACTGGACTTCTAGGAGCTTCACGACTTACATATCCTTAAAAAATTTCAGTAAAATACTTTATGATTATGAATGTTATATATACTAACGTTATATATATTTAATAACGAATGTTATTAATATTAACGCTATAATAAGAAATGAAAATATTAATATTGCAACAGACTGAAAGAGAGGGTCTCTCCGTCCCGAATTGAGATAAGATATATAAAACGTTTTGATGAGTATTTAAATTTCATGTTTCAGGCTCATATGAGACTACCAACGTTGACTTCATTGACCTTTGTGACAAAAATGGTATCAGTCTCAATGACTCATTGAAGAAGTCTAACTGACACATTTGCGGTTTAGATTCGATATTAAAAATACATGCAAATTTTGATCAAGTGATTAAAGAAGACCATTAATCTAGTGGACTAGTACCCAAATCTAACAGGAAAAAAGAAAGGTATATAATTATGTTGTAAAAGGTCTGTAATTTGTTTTTATCTATTAGTAATAATAGATAATTGTTTTTATCTATTAGTAATAATAGATAATTGTTTTTATCTATTAGTAAGGTGTGCTTTTTTATATCGAATTCATACTATAGCGTATGTATTCACAATCATGACTACTTCCATTGCTAGAGTATTGAATCTCTTAATTAGCAACTTGACGAAAGAGAAACAATACAGAAAAAATTACGCATCATACCAGCTTTACTATTTCTTGAAGTGTACAAGAGGATTTACCGTCCAAAAAAGTCGGAGGTTTTATACTCTTGAAGCTTTTTTAGATTCAATGCAATTCCAAAATGATTTGGCAGTAGTTGGTCACATTTGGCAAACACATCCTTAGATGTTCTCTAAGTATTTAATAGTTTAATACCTTACCTTCAATATTAGTTGCCATCAATGTTTCAAATTGTACTGTATTTAGTGGTAAATGCTTTATGCGAATTGCATGCAAACGAGAGTTACTATAGGTTACACCTGGTTCCTGTATGACAGTAAATTCAACTTCATCATTAATAGCTATCTCACGGCTCTGTGAAAAAATGAATGTACATTAGATATGAAATGAAAAGATCTTGAAAACAAACAAAAACCCCATACCGTATCTAAAACTTCGGTGAAGTGGAAAAATAGTCGTATATTACGTTCGACACAACGAAGAAATCCGAATCCATCTTTAAGGGAAGCGACAACGCCCTGTTCACGTTTCTCTCCGGACACTTTAAATGTTTCATCAAGCAATGAAATCGATGTTGCACGTTGCAATTGGTCACGACGATCGGTTGCTAAAAAGAATTGAACCCAATCTCCATGACGTAGTGTGAAGTCTCCTTTCTGTTAACCGATATTCAGAACATATTTTAAATAGAAAAAGAAAACCAATTCAATTTCATATTGATATCCGATATTCAGAACATATTTTCAATAGAAAAAGAAATCATATTTAAATAGAAAAATTAGAAATATCAATTTCATATTGACATCCGATATTATAGAACATATTTTAAATAGAAAAAGAAAACCAATTCAATTTCATATTGATAGTCCCGGTAGCTAGCGCTTGCTAAGCCCTCATTATAATACTAATAATTTATTATCGTATTTCTATGATTAAATACACAAATAAAATAATGACAAAAAAATCTAATAATAAATGAAATATACTACTACGATTAAAGTAGATAGTAAATATTCTGGGCCAATAGTGAAATCCGAATATTTACACTGTACTGTAAATGAATACGAGTATATGTCATACTTTAAATCATTTATGGCATATCTCACCTGATCTTTATCACCAAACGGAACTTCAACCTCGGAATAGTCAGCTGCTCTGTATCGTATGCGTCCAGGTAGAGGATCATTAGATGGACGAGCTGGATTGTTACGATCTAATGGCTTTAATACTTGACCCTTGTATATGGTAGTATCGACATCTTCAAATATAACAGATCCCGGAGTCAATCGTGTTATATTGCAAGCGAACTCTCTGCCCTATTTTAATAAAACAACAGAACAGAAATTTATAGATATACATTCTTTAAGGTAAAGTTTTTTTTTGTAGATGTATATATATAAATATACAATATATACATACACTTCGTGTCTGTATAGTGAATTCCACATCATCTCCAGGACGAAGTTCTACATTTCCTTCAGCTTCAGAAAAATGGAAAAATATCTCCTTAACAACATCGGCACGTTCAATAAATCCAAAAGATTCTTTCATGGAACAGACTACACCACGGTACTTAACAGGCTGAGCTGGATTTTCCAGACGAATGTGGCAAGCACCTAAGTTACCTCTGTTGTGTGTGTTCAAAAATAATTTCGATGAATTAGTTAAATGAAATATTAGAATATCGATAAATTCTCCTAACCTTTGGTTGGTTGCAATTTGAAAGCTCACTTTATCGCCAGCGCGCAAATTGACATTGCCCTCAACATCGTCTTTGGTATATGGTAAAAAGAAGCATTCGCCACGATTCTCATAACTAATTCTTCCGGTTGTTTCATTAGAGGACAGTAAATTGTGACCGTCAATACGTAATTCGGTGGTGACAGTACCAGTGACACGTTCCTCTGACAAAACCTGCAACAGTGTGTAATAATGTATCATATATATATATCAAAAAAAAAGGGTGGAATATTAAAATATGTGCAGCTTACAACTTCCGGCGCAATCTTGGAGACCTGACTAGCAATTGGCTTTCCGGTACGACGATCATAGGTCATTTCGAATTCAACGGGATCTCCTATTTTCAAATGATCAATATTGCCACTAAATTGAGAGAAATGAAAGAACAATCGTGCCTGACGTTCGCAGCACTGAATGAATCCATAAGAATGCTATAGGTAGGAAGGGTGGGGGGTAGTTGGTATTTGGGAGAAATATTAAAAAAAAAGGATATTTATAAGAATTACAAAAATATGCAGACCATCAGATTTTTTAAAAAGAAATTATCAATTTTCAAAGACATAAAAAATAAAAATAATTGCACTTTTTTCTTACCAATAATTTTTCAATGATTCCAGTTTCCCGGGTTGACTGGTTGGCATCATTATTAGTCGAATTTCCCGATTGTGAGCCAAAAATGGATGAAGAATTTCCACTGCCATTGGTTAAAACACTATTTGACTGGAAAACACCGATAGTTGCAGGATTCTGAATAACGTCCGATACTTCATTGGCGTCAAACATTCCAATTGTAGGTGGTTGGTGAGAAACGTGGCGGTGGTTGTGATTCCGTTGCATTGAATGCGAAGGTGCACTTCCAACCGTAGTAGATTCCAATGTAAAAGTGCCAATTGGAGGAAAAGTAGATGGAATACTCAAGTTACGCATTGTACTCATGTTGAAAAATCCTTCGCATGGCAAATTATCGTAAATCTCTGCGGGGAGGAGAATTTGAAGAGAATGAGAGAAAAATAAAACAACCATAGAAGCTATGCATTTACGCGTACATATTAAATTTTCCTTAATTCTTAGTGAATTCTTCTGCTCTTAATGTATGTTATCTATTCTTATGCTAATATTGTTTGAACGAAACAAGAACTCGTAGTCACGGATCACGAAGGTACACTTAAAAGGATTTAGATAATTATATTACAAAAAAATTCGGGACACAAATATTTTCACTAATAATTCAGTAAAATGCTTAGAAATAGATTAAAGAAAAATATTTCATGTAGCACTGACAGTATATGAAAAGCAAACTTCTTAAATAAAAAAAGAATGAAAAAATTTTGGGAACTTCGTATTTCGTTTTTATTTGCTGACTTGATTCTTAGTTTTAGAAAGGCCCACTATAGTGTCACACTATCTGTAGAAGAGACAGGAACACATCCCGAATCAAATCTTAGGAATCTTCTCCGACAGTCAAGCTGCCATAAAGGCACTTAGGGCTGTGAAAATCAAAGCTAAGATATTCCAGGACTGCAGGAACACTCTGGAACATTTGGGCAATAAGTTGTCAACCTATTAAGATTTCCAGCCATATTTCGAAGCAGAATGCCCTACCTGTGGAAACCCAATTTGGACAACCTGAGGAATCTTTCAGAAATCAAACTGGACAGTCTTCTCTTGTTGTTAAATAGGACGAATTGATTGCAGGAGCTCGGCTACGAATGGGCGCCACCCAAAATCAACCAACTAACCATGAAAGATAGTTACTATGTATGTATATAAATACATAGAAATTCAATATTTGAATAATCTATTGGTACTTAGATAGATTTGCACTTACCTTCGCCGGTGCGAAAGACTTTTGATTGAGGGTTCATGTTGAAAATTTGATTTGATTCGATATCGGATCGGATGGGATTGTAACGGATTAATGATGCCTCTGGGTAATTGTTCACGTTGAAGTTGTAGTAGAAGTAAAAGAAGATGAAAAGTCTTGAGGAGTTCTCTCTGCACTATCTTTCACTAGCATAAAATCTTGCCACGAATTTGACTGTAAAATGCTTCACTATGATGTTATAGTTGCTGTTGCTGTAGGTTTTATATTTATTATTGTTGTTGTGTCAGTGGGTTTGGTTCTGTTGAGTCTTTAAATAGGTTCCTTTTTCAAAATCTTAACTTGAAACCAACTGGCATGGTTTGGTTCTCGAATTCAATGCAATTCTTTGACGAGAAGCGGATGATCGCTCCACTCCAAATCTAATCCAGCCCACTGGCAGATGTTAGCACTTATTAGCCGCTGCTCCTTTTGTTCCTGCTGTTGCTGATGTCACTTGGTTGAATGATGTACTGAGTGTAATGTGAAGGATTTCTTGTTTGGTTGTGTATGTGTGTTGGTTAATTTGATTCTCTTCTTAACTTTGTAATGCAGTTTTGTTGATTTTCAGTGAACAAAACCCTTTCCTTGTTAATTTTAATCAATTTATTATAGTTATTTTTAATATTATTACAATGATTATAATAATATTATTATTACATCGTTGTTATATTATTATTATATCGTTATTATACCGTTATTATATTCTTATCTATATTATGTCGTTATTATAATTATTATATTAATTATTAATATATATTATAAGTGTTATTATTATTATAATTGTTGTTTTTCGTTTTACTTAGTTGTTAATGTTTTACTTATTTTCATGATAGCAAAGTCTTTGAAATAACCTAAGTTTTTTATTATAATTACAATATATAATATACTATAGTATATATGTATCGAAGTCCTTTAAGATATCACGATTTTGTTTCAATGTTTCATTAAACTTGTTTTGTTTTAATTTCTGACGTTTCGTTTTCTTTTTTTTTTTAAGTTGTAGTTCATTTATAATAATCTTTGTTTTGTTTCTGCATTCATTTAGTTTATAAATTTACAATAATTATCACAGAGATGTTAAAATGTTTATTTTTATTTCTTTGAAATTTGTTTAATAATAATTTTTTGTGTTTTTGTGTTTTCGTTTTTTGTTTTTGTTCTTTTGTTTTCCTTTTCGATTTTAATTTAAAGTATTTTCATTCACACAAGGTACATTTTTACATAACACACGCATTCGATTTTGTTTGTTAAGATTTTTTCTTAATTTCATTTATTCTGGACGCAGGTCAAGTTCGCTGCTCAAGTTCTGCCGGCCAGCAACTGGGCTTAAGTTCCAATTTTTGATCTCCTTAATTAGTGTGTAAAAATTACTTAATTTAAAGTTGTTCTTGTTTCAATTTGAGTTCATTAAACTATTAAATTAAAATTATTTAGTTATTGTTTCAGTTTTAAATGTTCTTTCTGCTGCTTCGTTTTCAGTGTTGATTTCTGTTTTCCTTACAGTATAGATTTCACATATGCCAAGAGTTTAGACCAACTTTTCCGTAGAAAAAGTCTACTCTTATTACTCCCCGCTAATTCTAGAAGTTGTATTTGTTATTTTGTTTTTTTTTTTCCTTTTTTGTTGTTTGTTTAATATTTAATTACTTCTGCGTATAAATCTTATAATATTTACTATATTTCTATTATTTAAATTTTCGTTTTTGTTGTTGGTTTTTTGTTGTTGTTTTTTGTTTTTGTTTCTGTTTTGTTTTCTTTTTGTTTTTGTACTTTAAAACTTTCTTTTCAGTTGTTGTTGCTGGTTGTGTTTTTTTTTTTGTTTTTATTTTTATTTAATATTAATTAATTATTAGTTTTGGTTTTAAGATTTTTCATTTGCGATTTATTCAGAATTAGTTTTTCGACAGTGGGCGTTAGTGTTTGTTTTTAAGTGTGTTACTTAGAATTTCCGTTTTCAATTTAAGAACAAAGAGTTCCTGTAAAACAAAAGTAGGTTTGGCGTGATAGAGTAGTTTAAAATATGTATTCGAGAATAAAAAATAAGGATTTGAAAACTGCGTGTGTGCTGTTCCTGTTCAGTACGGGTTGATTTCTTGTTGTTGAACTCTTTGTAGAGACTCTTTTGACTCGAAGCTTTTCTTCTTCTGGACTTGAAGCCTAGGATCCTGGTTTCAATTCGATTCGGTCCTTAAATTCGGTGTCGGTGCAGTTAATAGAACTGATTATAGCTATATATTGGCGATGTGATTACTCTGGACAGCTTCAGTCGACTGTAGTGATCACTGCTTTAATGATTCACTGCACAGCAGTGCTTGCAGTTGCTGCACAAAACGCTCCGAACCGTTCCGGTGAAATACGCGGATTAAAGTTCGTTTTATTTACTTTCTATTATTAAGATTTTACTTCATTTATTTTCACAGTATTTTAATATTATTATTATTATTTTGATCTTTAATTTCTTTTCTTAGAAGTTTGTTAAGCTTTTCGAGCTGTTTTAAAGTATTTGTATTAGTCTTATCTGCACAGTTTATTTTTTAACTCAATTAAATTCAAAAAAGGGGAATAAGAATTTCTATTAAATTATATTAATTTGGCTCATTTGTCGCTATGATGAATAATTATTACTATACTTCGCCTTCACACTTCTTGATATAAGGTTTGTTCGTTATTCCTGTTGTTTTGATGATGGTTTAATTTGATGATGAAGTAGTGTGATGTCAAAACGGAGATTTTAGTTACAAAGCTGAAAGAAAAATTAGACTCGAATAAATTTTAATACAATACGACTAAATAATTGATATGTTGGCATATTGAAAAACATATACACTTTAGGTTGATCTAGACAAGTGTACCGTTCGAAAGCGATATCGGCTACCAAATAAATTTATGCCTCGTTTCCCTTGCTTTAGTTCTTATAGTAGCTTTTGGTAAAACAAAACAAATAGAAAAAAAAATAAAAGGAGAAATCTACTGTGAAAGAAGTTCAAGAGGAAGCGGTGGCGCCTCAACCTACGATACAAAGTGTCGTTGCCGACGTAGCAAACGGACTCATATCGGCATTATTGATTTTTCTATTTAAGGCGTCCCTAAGGAAACATTCAGTCCCACTCAGCACTCAATACTACGTTGGCCCTCAACAACCAGTTCCACTGAATATATTTCGGTAACAAAACTTTCCATCAAATAATTATCTATCCACCAAAAAATGTATGCAAAAAAATAAAAAAAAAACAACGATACCGACGAGACGTCGAAAATTTTTTCATCCTGAACAATATTTCACGCCAAAGCGAAAGGTCTTTGAGAATTCCGCACTCGAATTGAGGGTTAAAACTACGCTTCTTTAAAATAATAATAATAGCGATTTTGTGTTTCTGTTATATTGAGGCTCATTATTTTTAACTATTTAATTGCAAACTTTATAATTTTTGATGCAAAAACTTATTAAAGATAACCATATTATTTCACTGCACCCAATACGTACCACGACACAGCACAACACTGACGACGAAACGCCATATTGCATTCGCTATGAAGACGAGTTCTGAGTTGCAAGAGCCGCATTACGGAATGAATTTATCACTGCGTTTGCAACTACACTCAGTTTCATACATATCGGTACAAAATCAAAAAAACAATGTTAAATTATATTACTGTACGGAAAGAATCATAGTGTTTTTATCATTCTTGATTGCACAGTAACTTTTCGTTGTTACCGTTGTAGTATGTTCACAGTAGCCATAACCAATTTTGGAACATTTTAATGACTACCTCGATTAGGCAATTAGCATTAATTATATATCTATAATGTGGTTTTTTGATAAAATATTTAACATTCAAATATATTAAGCACTAAAGATGTTACAATTAAAATTAAATATGATTAAAAGTATATATTTTCAATTGTAAATGAAGATATTACCTTATTTTATTATTGCCAAGATTTTATTGCAAATACTACTTTCGTTTATGTTTGCCCAATCAAATTTAGGACTTAAATTCAGTGTTACTAAAACGATCCGATTTTGTTTTTATTGTTGTCCAAACATCCAATTTTGGCAGCTCTCGTCTGATTTCCGAGTTATAATCATTTGAATATGCCTAGCCTATATTTCCTAATCCGTTGTCGTTGAAAAGGCATTCTATTGTCTTTCGTTTTTGTACTTTTCAAGAAAAAATAAATTTAATTAATTCTTTCTTTTCATTAATTTTTATCCAGGAATAATGTATTTCTAACCTACATACTTATATACAGGGCGTTGAAAAATTAACGGGAATTTCTAGATAATTTCTGCTTACTGTTTATTAAATCCAAATATTTGTCGCAATATTGTTTAAAATAAATCAAGGAGAATTTTAGTACCTTTCCAACAATATCGTTCATGTAGATATCATGTATAGTTTAGAAATTACATGCCTGGAATTTCCAAGGTGCAATGGGCAATAACTCGGAAACCAGGCGAAAGCGGACAAAAATGTTATTGTTGTGGGAGTTCACGTAAAAAACAATAGCAAAAACAATAATAAGGTCGGAGCATTTGGGTAATTCTCAACCTGTTCCAAATTTAATACTGAAAAGTATATATATTAACATTTTTATTGCCCTTTTAAAGAAATTTTACAAATTTGAGGTTGCCACTATTACGATATCAGTATTCATTTACCGTATCGTAAGTTTCATATCGTAAGGTGAACAACACTGATTGGCATGCAGTTCTAACAATTTTGACTTTTCACGGTTTTCAATCAAGTGAAGTCCTCATTTCACCATTCCTGAAATTACAAGTAAAAAATTGCTGAAAATTTAATTTAAAGAAAAACAAAAAAAAAAACAAATGATTTTGGAGTGCACATGATATTGGAAACACTATACACAAATTCAATAATAAAAAAATATCTCTCTGTATCGGAGGTCAAATACAGGCAAAATTAAATAAGCAGGCCATGACTTCACGTCTATTGCATACGGCGAAAGCCATGGAGAAGTGCCTGCGTCGCAGTTACATGTCGGGAAGTGCGGCTGGCATCAAGGAGGTGAGCTGACCGTGCATAGAATGAATGCGCTTTTCATTTCTAAATTTATCGAATTCATCATCAATCCTTGCAGGTTCAACGCTTGCCGTGTGATGTTGTCACTATTTTGGATATTCCATTATTAAGGTTCTTTTTGAAGCAGGCACGAATATTTTGCAAAAAGCCGCCAAAGGGTTTCGGAAAGTTCTTTGAAGAAGAAAAGCCAGGTACGAGCTCCGAGGATAAAGAGGCTTCAGAGAGTTCTGCAGAAAGCAAACCGAAGGCTAGTGATAGGAGAAACCCGCCATTGTCGCAAAAAAATATGAATGATTGGAACTTCGGCATGTTTAGTAACACTAGTAAATCAAGCGGTGGCAAAGGATCTGGCCGCCCGATTGGTGGAGAGGATGGTGGGGAAAAGGAGAAATGGATGTTGCTCGGTGCCATTGCAGCGACCGCGTTAGTGGGTAGTTTTGCTTTCTTCGGAATGGGTTACAAAGAAATAGCATGGCGAGAGTTTGTAAACAGGTAACTCCGAATTGTAGAATATAAGGGGAAATGAAGCAACAATACTTAAACTATGCACTAATAACATTGAATTCACATAACATTGAAATGAATTATGTAATTTCAAAAATTAAATTAGAAAATGCCAAAACACCTGCAAAACTGCTGTTCTTTAAAATATTTCCACACTTTTCACAGTTACTTAAACAAGGGAGCGGTTGAAAAATTGGAGGTCATTAATAAGAAATGGGTTAGAGTTCGCCTACTTCCCGGAAACTCTAGAGATGCTTCGGCTATTTTGTGGTTCAATATCGGCAGTGTTGATTCTTTTGAAAGAAATCTGGAGAATGTGCAGGTGGAGCAGGGCGTGGAGCCCATTAATTTTATTCCTGTGATATACCGCAATGAAGTAGAGGCATCGAGTTTAACTGGCTTGCTTCCGACGCTGCTGATAATAGGTTTTCTGGTATTCATGATGCGGCGTTCAGCAGAAATGATGGCTGGTGGTCGCGGCCGCAAAGGCGGCGGCCTCTTCGGCGGTGTTATGCAATCAACAGCGAAATTCATCAATTCCGATGAAATTGGTGTAAGATTCAAGTAAGTCCATTGATAAATCCATGATTCATTTGTATATTTAATAATAATATGTTGTATCCTTATCTTTAAAGAGATGTGGCTGGTTGCGAAGAAGCCAAGATCGAAATTATGGAATTCGTTAACTTTCTCAAGAATCCACAACAATATATCGATCTTGGCGCCAAGATTCCCAAGGGAGCCATGCTTACGGGCCCACCAGGTACAGGCAAGACTTTGCTGGCTAAAGCAACTGCAGGTGAAGCCAATGTTCCCTTCATAACCGTTTCGGGATCGGAATTTTTAGAAATGTTCGTTGGAGTCGGTCCGTCTCGTGTTCGCGACATGTTCGCTACGGCCAGAAAGAATGCTCCGTGCATTCTTTTCATTGACGAAATAGACGCAGTCGGTAGGAAGCGTGGAGGCAAATCTTTCGGTGGCCATTCGGAGCAAGAGAACACACTCAATCAGTTGCTTGTGGAGATGGACGGCTTCAATACAACAACAAATGTTGTAGTGCTGGCAGCTACAAATCGCGTCGACATACTGGACAAAGCCTTAATGCGTCCCGGTCGCTTCGACAGGCAGATATTTGTACCCGCTCCGGACATTAAGGGCAGAGCTAGCATTTTCAAAGTGCATTTGAAACCATTAAAGACCACACTAGACAAACAGGATCTATCGCGTAAAATGGCAGCGCTGACGCCAGGCTTCACCGGTGCAGACATTGCCAATGTGTGCAATGAAGCGGCACTGATTGCGGCACGTGATAACTTTGAATCCATCATACAGAAGCACTTCGAACAGGCCATTGAACGTGTCATAGCCGGCATGGAGAAGAAGACGAACGTGTTGGCACCGGACGAGAAAAAGACGGTAGCTCATCACGAAGCTGGACACGCTGTCGCCGGTTGGTTCTTGGAACATGCCGACCCTCTGCTGAAGGTGTCGATTATACCGCGCGGCAAAGGTCTGGGTTATGCACAGTACTTGCCCAAAGATCAGTATTTATTGTCCAAAGAGCAGCTCTTCGATCGCATGTGCATGACGTTGGGCGGACGCGTCGCGGAGGAATTGTTTTTCCAGCGCATTACAACGGGAGCCCAGGACGATCTCCAGAAGATAACCCAGAATGCTTATGCTCAAATAGTCAGATATGGCATGAACGCGAAGGTGGGTCAGATAAGCTTCGCTGAGGGAATATCGGGAGAACCGGTCTTCACAAAGCCCTACTCGGAGGACACAGCACAGCTGATCGATAGCGAAGTTCGTGTTTTGATTAAAAAAGCACACGAGCGAACGACAGAGTTGTTAATCGAGCACAAAGAAGATGTGGCCAAGGTTGCCGAACGCCTACTAAAGAACGAGGTTCTTAGTCGCGACGATATGATCGAACTTCTTGGACCGAGGCCGTTCAAGGAGAAGTCTACATATGAGGAGTTTGTGGAGGGCACCGGCTCCTTCGAAGAGGACACGTCATTGCCGGAGGGTCTGAAGAATTGGAACAAAGACAAAGAGTCTGGATCAGCATCCGATACAACTCCACCACCGAAGCCAGTAACTGCGTAGATAGTATTCGTACATCCAAGATTATATAAGATTTGTCTTTTGATTCGTTTTTGTATATTGTTAAGGTATTTTCCGTTCATTCGTATTGACTCATTCTAAGAACGTGTTTAAACGAGCGAAAATGAAATAAAGTTAGAATCAAAATGAAATGAAATTAAACCTTTTCTAATCAGTCATTTATACTCGCCTTAAAACAGCACTGATTACTACAAAGAAAGTATGCGCTTGAGGAATGAAAATGGTTAAATGATTTAGTGAAACTAAAAAAAATCTGTTATTAGAAATTAAATTTTGATAATTTTTTCACTAGGTTTTTCTTAGTTTATTTTGTATTTCATATTTTATTTGGCCATAGCAAAATATCGAAATGAATCAACTTTCTTTGTTTTTTTTTTAATTTTATTAGATATGTGTAAATTTTAATTTCTTTAAAGAAAAGCTTTAAAAAAGAAACCTGTCGATGGCCCACCATATATTTATTTTAAGAAGGATTATTTTGTTATTATTATTTTTTTAAGATTATAATGAATTGTTTAAGAAGGTACATTTTTCTGCTAAGGAAGAAAAAGTTAAAAAGTTAAAATTCAGTTTTAAAAAGTAGTATATTTGTAAAAATTATAAAAAATTATCGAAAAAAATATTAAAAAATTTCAATTTCTACGGAAACTAAAAAAGTTGAAAAATTGAAATTGGTTTTAAATGAAAGTGGTTAAATGAAATTGGTTAAATGAAATTCCTTCCGGATCAATGTTTTGTCAGTCAGTTCCAGAATCCTTCAATGACCACTATTCCTAGATATCCAGCAGTTGAGCTCCCTTGATCTGAAGGCGCTCGCTATACAGTTGTGTTCAAAATAATAGAAGCACTTCCTTAGTACTAGTACAGACAAGAGTTTTCAACAACCCTAATAAATTAAATTTTAAATTTATTTACTCGCTATTTACTCGCACTCGTGCCTAAAGAAATTTTATTCAAATACGTAAAAGTGAAACAAGAATACCTGTTCAAAATAATAGAAGTGCCTTAAAAAAAGAGGTGAAAAGAATATTTAATAGTGTTTAAATTATACAATCAATTTAACAATAGTAATATCATTATTGCAATCTATTTTAAGACTCTAATATTTAGATTTTTTTAAATAAATAATTCACAGTGGGAAGAGGAAAACACACAACTAGAGAAATTGATTGAGACAATTGAACGAGAATTGATTTGCGAGTTGAGGAAAACTGGAAAATCTTTTAAGGAAATTCAAAAAATATTTCGGTGTGGTGCTTCTACAATTGCAAATGCTCTCAATTATGTCGAAAAACCCGAGAGTAGAGGAAGAAAAAGGAAGACATCGAGCGCTGACGACATTCTTATTATTCGGTACTCTCGAAGAAATCCAACTGCGTCCTCCAACATGATACGTGACGAGGTCCAACTGCCTGTAAGTGATGTTACAATTTGGAGAAGGCTTATACGAAAATAATCTTTTCGCTCGAAGCCCCCGAAAAGTACCACTTCTTAGTAAAAGGCACCGCGATTGCAGGATGAACTTCGCGAGAGCCCATGCAGAGTGGCCAACTGGAAAATGGCGAAATATTCTTTGGAGTGATGAGAGAAAAATTGTTCTTTTTGGTGGAACTGGTTCCCGGCAGTATGTCCGCCGCCCGCCGAAGTCTGAGTACTTACCCCAATACACATTAAAAACAGTGAAGCATGGTGGTATGCAGATAATGGTATGGGCTTGTTTTTCGTATTATGGTATGAGACCAATGTATCCCATAAAGGGTATAATGGACAAAAATGTGTACGTGAAAATTATGGAAGAAGTCATGCTACCATACGTCGAATATGAAATGCCGCTAAAGTGGGTATATCAACAGGATAATGACCCCAAACACACCAGCAAAAAGGCTAAAGAGTGGTTTCAGAGCAGGGGTCTTGAAGTTATGGATTGGCCACCACAATCTCCTGACTTGAACCCAATAGAAAACGCGTGGTGCCATATTAAACACTAAACCCTCTAATACTCGCCAACTTTCTGAAGTTATTGAGACAGCACGGAAGGCTATAACTCCTGCGAATACCAAGGGCTTGTAGACTCCTTGCCACATCGCTGTAAGGCTGTAATTAAAGATAAAGGCTTTACAACCAAATATTAATGCCTTAACACTAGAACTACCGAGGTTTGTTTCCTCCTAGTACTACCGCAGGTGTCATTATGACACCACTCATATTTTCGTGTCCGTACTTTCTTTGGCTCCAATATCGACCAAACCATTAGTTATAAAAATAAAGGGATTACAAAACTTATTATTTTAAAAAACGAAATTTATATTTATTTGCATTTTGTACATAACAATATTTTTTTAGCAGTGCAAAATCCACATATCCATTTTCTGCATTTCTTACATTTGCCCGTTGCCATGTTGGATTTGCAATTTATCTTTGCTTGACATTGGTGAGCCCTAGCGTTATTATCATCATCATCATCTTCGTGTCGGTCTTCATCAAACAGAATGGGTTTGGTTGGGTGCTGAATAGCTTAATGTGCCGATAATTCTTCACAAAGTTTTTGAAAGAACTTTCTCGAATATTATGTCGATCCATTTTGCCAGTTCTTACATGTTCTATATCATATTCCCATTTTGTTCCGTCTGGAGAAATAAGTTTCTGCATATTAGAACTTTGCGTTAGCCGTGATTGACGTTTCTTATTTGGCAACGAAACACTATCATCCTTTTGCGTATGGAGCAAATGATCTTTGCGAAAAATAATGATTTGAATAATATTCGGTTCGTAAATTATATCTGTACTCACTTCGAAGTTCAACATCGCAATTGGCAAAGTTCTCTGATGCAGAAGATCGAAAATCAGATTAATTTTTATTGTAATCTTTATCTGAAGCATATTCTGAAGATGATTCAAAGTTCTCCGCTTCAACATCTGAAATATCACTTTGAATATCACGTAGAACATCTACTATATATACATTTTATATAGCCAGAAATTACGAGAGCAAAACGATACTATTGTGCAGACGCTTTGAACTATACGACGGTTGCAATAAACCAATACACAAAACAATTTAAGCCGAAAGTCGAAAAAGTTCATCACAAATAAACGGTGAACAAACTTTTGCATGTACAATCTCTTCATGTTCAAGTATGCATGTTTTAAAATACATTCGTTGTATAGACATAGGCGATGAGTAGGAAGTGTCATAATGACACCCTCGGGAGTTTAAGTAAGAATAATCAAAGATTAAGTTAAATTAACGAATTGAGAGTTACAAGTTCATAAAAGTGTTACATATATGCATTCGTGAAAACTTGAGGGATCATAACAAAAAAAAGCACAATTTGAATAAATGACACCGTTTCACAACTTGAAAAGTGTCAAAATGACACCCTCGGTAGTACTAGTGTTAATTGGTATTATAAAATAATATAATAGAATATATTCATATTAAATGTTATTTAGTTTAGTTTTCCTTCGACGCTCCTATTTTTTTGAACAATCGAAAACTGATTTGTAACGAGCTTTTATTTTTTTATTACAACTTATGGCTACAATAAACCCCGTAAGCATTTAAATGCATTTATAATAATTTATTTTGACTGTAAAAAACAAAACAATAAACATTATAAAAGTCAGTTTAAAACTAAGCGTGTTTTATAATGTCACATATACTCACTCCGATTATTTTGAACACAACTGTATGTGTGATATCAGGATCTACTGGAAAAATATGTAGAATAGTTTTAAGAGCATCAGTCGGACAGGACCTTAGGGATCCAACACCTACACAGCTGAGTCGTAGCTTTCCACCACACTAGAGCTCCTGAAAGTGGGTTAAAATGAGCCTGAAAACCCTTTATAGGTTCATAGAACCACGCCCGACTTCAGGCCCTAAGTTTTTCCGAACAGTTTCTTGAAGGCGAAGAGGCCAGGCTTTCTTAGTCCGCTGTTGAGTATTTAAGTTCAAGTTTAATTTCTTGTTAAGGATGCAGTCTAATTATGTGAAGTCAAATTCCCTTGATTGTTCCAGGACTAAGTTCAGTCAAAACCAGCTCAGTTTTGCTGGGATTTACAGCAAGGCAACAGTAAGTTGTCCATATATGTATTAATCTCACTGAGAGCCCAAGACAGTATTTCACTTTAAAGTCTAGACTGATAGGAATAACCACGTCCGCGTATGCTACGCCGTTACCTCCTCCAGTGTTGAGGAGTTAAGCAGTGTCCGAATCCAGTTTCGAATGATTACATTGGTTCCCAGAGCCTCCAACGAATTCTGAATGGCTACCAAACTAACGTAGTGTTTGCAGTGTAGTGCCATCTCCGTGGATCTGCCTTTGAGATCAGTATGTTGTGATGACGAATTACAGTCCATATTTAAACCGCCTCTTATCTCAGTCTCCAAAATGCGCTGAAGAGTATTTAGGACAAAGGAGGATAGTCCTATCGGCCTATGGTCCTTCGCAGTTCTGTGACTCGTCTTGCCGGGCAAACGATTAAAGGCTGCAGTCGCCTTCCTCCCGCTTACAGGAATATATTTGAAACATAGCTATCCCGGTATATGGTTAGCAGCCTGGGAGTTACCCCCTCCACATTTTTCTGGAGCGTTTTATGGAGAAAAACTGGATAAACCTGTTGCTGGAAGTACGAATAGTGACTCACTGAGTTTCAACGAAAGTTTCCAGCGAGTTTATCGTAGTCTGTTCACAATTGACCTTTTTGGGTTGGAAAAGAAGTGTTGGAATAACATTTAGATAAGATTTTGGCAAGTCTAGCCGAGTCCTTAATTTTCTCTATAGATTTGCAGAAGGATTTCCAGGAATTGCTTTTAGCGTCTCTAATTGCTTTCTTGCAGGTTTTTAGGCTTACCTTGTAAGGCTGCCAGTTTCTAGATGAGTAACATTGATTGAAAACCCGCCTGGTTCCCATCCCTGTTCCCTAGTCCCTCCGACTACCAGGGGCATACAATTTGTACCCCTGTAGATCGGGCAGGAGAGATATAAAGCAAAATTTCATCTCTAAAATGAAAGCTGAAATTTTAAACCAGAGTCCACTGTCTCACACTGAATCATAGTTCCAAAAATGGGCGTAGTCCGTCCACTGGTCACAAAGAAGTACGTTTAGAGGAGAACCAGTGGAGGCATCGTCATGAAATTCGGTACGAATATCCGTGTAGGGCTGCTCTATGATATCGAAAATCGAGGAAATCGGAACACAGCCACGCCTATTTGTTAAGCAAACATTTGAGAGTTGAATTTCTCAGCTGGTAGTCCAGATATAAAGTTGAATTTCTATTCCCCGATTAAAACATCAAAGTTAATCGGCTCGCAAAAATGGGTGTATTCCGCCTACTGGATTCAGCTATAAATTTATTCGACGGATGTAGGGTATGTGAGCTTCGGACAGGTCGAAGTAGTACTTGTTTTAATGTATTTGTTATTTATTTTATTAGGATTATTGGGAGCGGGCTTTCAAAAGAACACATTTTTGCGATAACATTTTATTGCAAAAATTCTTCTCATTACTTTAGCAAGAAATCGTATGAATGGCAAAATATTGAGTATGAAGAACGCTGCGAGGTGGTGGCTTGTTGCTCATCCTCGGATCGCAGTTTCCAGCAGCAGATCGCTTTTGTGAATTCAGTAACAACAACAAAGAAAGTTGTTCTTACTGCCACCTGATCAGGATGATGACTGAACAGGATCAGGACGCCGACGATTCGCATATCAAGGGATTGTTTGCTCATTTTATAAACGAAAATTGGACAGAGCTTTAAAGCAGTTTCTGCTCGTTATAATGAAAATATTTTTCTCTTAAAAGCTTAAGGAAAACTTTGCAAAAGCTTTTATCTCTTAATTTGACATGCCTTCCTCTCCGGCTTCTCATGCCGCAACAGCACACTGCAACGAATTCCACCTGCAGGCGTTGTTGCTGCTTTTGCCAGTTAGTTTTGCCGTCCTTCGCCACCGACCTACCACCCAACCATCGCTCACCCAAAATTACTAGACAACAAATGCAACGGACGGACGAATGCTCTGGACGGAGTTTGAATTGAAACGAAGAGCACGCTCTTCCCACGGTTCCGATGGGAGTTCGTTCGGTTCGGTTGATGTCGTCGTCGTCGTCTTCATCATCGTCGTTGTCATCGTTGTTGCCGTTGTCGTGAACAGTTGTCGTCGGTGCTGCGACCGTTACCGCTGCTGCCTGCCTCCGGTTCTGTTCATTTCAGTGACGGTGCCAACAACGTTCGCTCAATTCGGTTCAGTTTCGTGTCGGTAGTTGTCGCGAGTGCTTGCAAATCCGCAACGCAGACCTCAAGTTAAGCAAATCAATTTTAAGCGTTTCACTTGAAAACGATGAGAACTAAACTCTATTCGATTTCCATTTCATTTGATTTCCATTTGATTTTATGTGATGCGAGTCCGAATCGCGTTCAGAGTGCATTCTGCCGATCATAATTAAGCTTAACGAAAGAATGGGGGGGGGGGGGGGAGGAGCAGTCGCCGCAATGCGACGACGCACTTAAAGTGCAATGCTGCTGTTGTTGTTGTTGTTATTATTATTATTATTATTATTATTGTCATTGTTGTTGTTGTTGTTTTCTCCCGTAGCTTGTTATTGTCCATTGTTGTCATCTGTTTATATTGCAATCGCAGAGACAGTCGCGGATTTTAAGCCTAAATATTAGATTTCATTACGCGAATCCCTGATCTAATTAAGTCGCTTGACAGTCGCAGCCGCTGTCGCCATCGCAGCCACCGTCGGTCGCGTAGTCGCCTCTGCCGCTGCCAACGACAGTGTAACATGAAACATTAGAAATGAACACAGCTTAATTGTTTGTCCCCGCCCACTCATCACCCGCCGCAATGCAACACAAAACGATACAAAACAAAACGCGACACGACACAACACTACATAATTCGGTGACCATCATAACACAACAACAACAACAACAACAAACCAATGATCGTACATGCAAATGCACCCAAAGTGCCGTGTTATTGTTGTTGTTTTTGACAGTGATTTCAACCATTAAAAGTACATCGTTTCTTACTCTCGTCATAGCATCCGATCTTCCGATCGCTTTCGAATGCGGTGTGACGATGACGGGGTAACGTGGGTGAGGGGGGCGAGGGGGGCGAGGGGGGCGAGGTGCCTTTACTGAAAACTACCATCGATATGAATGCCACTGAATTGAAATCAATGCAATCGGATCAAATACTCAATCAATATTTCGCACCTGTTTTCAGTTGAATACTCTGTTTATTTACGAAACGATTTGCTGTTGCTGTTCTGGTGAAATAATTGATACTTTCTAAAGCGATCTGTTTTAAGTTCGACGAAGCGGTGACACCACCTGCCCGCTCCTGATTCACCACCACCCCACGCTCCACGCTCCTCATAACTCTCCTCATAACAACAACACGGTGCTGTCAGTGTACTGAGCTTGAGTTCATTCGAAGAATTGACTGCGATCCACCACGATCTCGATTATATGAACTCTAGCTTAGATGCGAACAAAAACTATCGAAATACGAGTTCCAAATAATTGTGAACTGTGAAAAAAAGTGATGATTTTCCACCAAACCGTTAACCGGACACTCATATGATGATCGTATGACACACGCAATGTAATTCCTGTCTTTTTGTACAATTGCTGTAGAAAATAATCTATAAAATCATAAATACTCATACTGTATACCGAGCTGTATACTGATAGAATATTCAGTTAGAAGATCATAAGTTAAAATACGTAATCGAGACTCTGATATAATGGAAAAAAAAAAAAATATAATATAAAGTGTCAATTATTACTTGATTTCAATTTCAAAAGAATGTCATCTGTTTTATTAACAAACTATTTTATTTTTGATTATATTTTAAGTAGTATTTGTATTGTATTAGTTTCTAATCATGTTTATTAATACAGTTATTGTGCTCATTTCTGTATTTCTATATTATTATTTCTTTATTTCATTTGATTTTTAATTTACTTAATTTTTTATTGCTTTTTTCAAGTGAAACAGAGATAAAAACAAACAGTAAAAAGTTCATAATAAAATATTTAATTTAATTCTTGTCATAGTTTTATACATTTTCTAATAATAAACTAAGTAAAAAGAATTCTAATAAAAAGAATGTTCAATAACAATAATTTTCCTTTAATTTTATGTTTTGTGTGTGATTTTAGATCTAGAATTAATTGACTTAAGAAACACTAGAAGATGTCAAGTTTTAAGAATCCGGGTTTTTTAGTTATTTTTTTGTGAATATTTTACGATAACCCTGAAGAAAATGTTTTTTTTTTTTTAACACTCTCACCCTGTTACGGGCAATTGACAATTTCTATGCAACAACAACAACAATAATAATAACAACAATAATAACAACAAGAAAAACAACAGTGATAACAACAACAAAACCCCGTCTGACTGCAATTAAAGTCACGTGTACTCGATGCTCAACCCGCAGTGTAAACGATGGGGTTGGGGTTGCTGTTGAGGGACGGTCGCGAGGGGGTCGGGGGGGGGGGGGGCTGTAGAAAAATTGAGATATTGCAGCGAATTGAGAGAATTACTGCCTGAAAAAATGAGTGCCTGAAAAAATGAGTGCTTCAATAATTGGAGAATGTAAAACACTCTCATCGCTCGTTCCAAAAGCTTTCTAATCTCGATATTCTGTTGTTTGTCTGTCTGTCTGTTCAATCAATTTTGTTAACGTGTCGATCTTTAGGTCACTTCAGTTTTAACGACACAACACACTCACTCATACATACATGCACATATTAACGAAGAGCGTCACCGATAGCAACGCATTCTTTCGTTGTGTTGAACTGACATTGAGACATCGTTCTGTTGTAATCAGAGTGAATACGCGAGCAAGCAATCGAGCGAATAATCGAGCGAAAAATCGACCAATCAGTTGAGCGATCAAGCGGCCGATCAGTTGAGTGATCAAGCGGCCGATCAGTTGAGCGATCAACAAATTCTAATCAACCACAATCGTCACTTTCGTTTGGTCGCGTAGGTCTCTCTTTTTTCCACGTTGTCCTCATGTAGCGCTTAGCGACATCTAGTGTAGTTATATTTAAGCAACAACAACAACAGCAACATAAGCTAAGAAATCAGCAGAAAAAGTTATGCTAAGAAGATTATTAATCACGATCAATACGCGGCAAATTCTCGGTGGCATGAAGTATTAAACAGCCCTCAAAAAAGGAAGAAAGAAAAAAAAGAAAATAAAAAACAAACCAAAAAACATAAAACATAAGAATTTCCCCCCAACAACAAAGTGTCTCCTTCATCGTCGTCGTCGTCATCTTCCTCTGCTTGTTCTTGTTTTTCAACCGATCGCCGACCGTTATTGATGAAGATGTGATGTGCTCTAGAGTAACATATGTACGTATGTAAATGCAACAACAACAACAACCAGAACAACAACAAAAAACCACACCACTCTTGAATTCTAATACGAACGAATCGAAAACTGAAGTCGCCCTCCAAACGCTGGCTGGTTTCGCTGACCCTGTCTATCGCTGTCTCTCTCTCTCTCCCGCAGCACCCGGTCGTATGTGTAACGTCCGATTCTATTCGGTGGCAGAGCGTCTCGAGCGCAGCAACGGCGGCGGCGGCGGCGACGGCGCGTAATTGAAAGCAGACGCAATCAAATCAAATTGTACTTAATGACCGCTAGTTCAGCCTTGGAAGCGAGCAACTGTGGAGCAATTGCCGTAAATGTGCGTGTGTTTGTGCGCGATCTCGTTGTGTAGGTAGTTCGTTGTGTTTTGTTGTCGAGTTTCCAGCTGTTGCCAGTCGAACCGCGATGGACGTAAAGATGGAACACCAAAGCCAACAGGAGATGGTGGTGTTGGGATCTCCGTCGGAGGTACCAAATGATCCGGGGTAAGTTATGATGATGACTCAAGAGTGGACGAAGAATTCGCCAAATGATAGACTAGTATGATACTATAGCTTGGGCTATATACGCCCCAGTGATATACTCGTATTATATGTATATAGTATATAGATTTTGCTTAATGATCTCTTTTCGGTTTTTATCAAATAATGTCAATAGTCTTGCATCTTTTCTTCAATGCAACCAGAGTTTCTCTTCTCGATCAACGATTTTTCACTCTACTTTTGAAAATGTCCCATTACGTAATCACTTGATTATAGTTCACAAAACATTAGCCTCTAAGACAAACATATCCTTGAAATCTTTGTGTCCCCATCAAATAATTCATCCTGTTTACTACATGGTCCAAAATATTGACATCTAACATTCTGAAAATGAAAAACACCCTGTACAAGAAAAGACAGAACTATTATGAATTTCAAAAAACAAATCATTCCATTTAATTTTGTGTATAAATGTAAAACGCAAGCAATTAAAAACTAGCCTTTTAGTTAACCTCTAGAAGAATTTTAAGAGAAGAAAAAAAGCCAGAACCGTAAAATATCATCATTAAAATGCAAATCATATTATGTATATCAATTCATAGAGCGAAAACATTAAGAAAGGATGGTAGGGGATGAAAGGGTGGCCGGCGGAGAGGTGGGGGTATACTAAAAATTTGACGGAAAAAACTTACTGGAAAAATGTACAGAAAAACGTATAGAAATAGCGTAACTAGAGTCAAGACGAGGGAGAGCGGGGCGGGGGGGGAGGGGTTTAATGTAGGTAGAGAGGAAAACCAAATTCAACATAAATACTGTAAATACTGTAACGTATTTTACATAAATACTGTAAATATTTGATGTAAATGCTTGATGTACATCACTTTAATCCTCGAATCGAATCCCTTTCAATATAGTATCTATAATAAATGCATAAACAACAATAACAACCGAGTTATATAACAAAACAATATATGTACATAGTATATACATGTATTCTATATGTAGGTGTCTGGATATATTCAAGTTCTTAATCTATAATCCCCATTCTAGATCTTCGGCGTAAAAAAGTTGATGTCGTCAACAGCAAAAATCAATTAGCGACCAAAAATACGGTTATTCTATCAAATGAACAACATCAGTGCTTTATACAAGTACGAGTACAAGAGTACGAGTACAAGAGCCAAAGTTGTCTGTCCACAATTAATAAAAACAAAGAACATATGTTGTTCGATGACCGATGAGTAATGATTAAAATCAATAAAAGCAACTGTTTTTCAGCTTGGTTCAAGATTGTCTCCCTTGCCATGCATTTCCTTATCCATCGAGATAGTAAATACTTAACAGTATATAGTAATTCCAAGAATTTATAAACGATAATGTGGAGTGAACCATATCGGGGCCACTTTGAAAGAGAAGGCACTATGAAACATTCACAATAGCTGAAGTAATCGTTGGGGAAACGGACCGAACTAGTTTATCACCCAATATATAGGGTACATGATCTTCTGATATCCAAAAGTTGCCACGAGTCCATCATGTTTGGTACATCATGTTTGCCAAATAATCTATTCATACGAGTACGAGTATAATTTCTTTGATTGTCTTATATGGTATGTATAGTATGTATATTTCTATAGTTTATCGTGGTTGTTGTTGTTGTTGTTGTTGTTGTTGTTGTACTAAATGAATCTTGAATTAACTGCAATGTTTTCGAAGATGAGTATGAGAGTGGTTCCATTCAAAAAACGCCTCGCCTTTTGCACTGCACTGCATTCGTTTCGAATGGGTGAATCAGGTTGTTGCACCGATCAGACGGACCGATCGGGAGTTGGCCGGCAGTCGACTGTCGGTTGTCGGTTGTCATTGGGGAACGCATCGGTGCAGCTGGTGCATCCAACACGCCAGCGATGCCGCTCGACAGAGTGGAATTCGAATGGCTAATAATAAAATTAAATTCCCATTTTATTTTAAGCCCTCTAAATTTTCTAATTATTCGCACAAATCGTAAAGCATTCATAGTACTTGTACTTGTATATGCATATGTATGTATGTATGTATGTAAGTATGTATGTTTGTGGAGTTACCATAAAAAACCGATGTTGAGATTGTACACGGAGATTGTTTTAAAGAAAACGACAACGAAGTACGATGTACTTATTTTGTACATATTTCAGTATACTTTAGTTTTTGAAATTGTAAAACATTCGAAACTCGTGTGGGAATTATTGCATCTGAAGGATCAAATGTGTGATGGAGGATCTAACAATCAAGAAACAGGAACCTAGAAGAAAGAACCGAAACTAATCGGATCCAGGAATCTAAAATATCCGAGTAATCATAAATCGAAAAATCAAGAATTTACAACAATCAAAACCCAAGAAACAAGAATTTAAAAGAGTGAATATAGGCTAATAAATTAGAAACCAAGAAGCACCCCGAAGTCAAGAACCCAAAACTTACAACTAAGAATCAGAATCTATAGATTAATCAATCAAATCATAAACAATCAGAATTCAGAATCAAGAATTGACCTTTAAAAATTAAGAAGATTTATGATAATAATAACGATCATCAATAATCATGATTCAGCGATCCATCATGAGAGAAAAAATAAGAATCAATAATCAACAATCACCGATTATCAATCAAGAATCAAAGAATAGCCACACTTCAACTGTTTTTAAGTGCAGTTTCATAGTTAAAAGTTTATATTAATTTATAGATGTGCTTCTAGTAGTACTTTTATTTTGTGTCAACGTCGCTTTTCTTGTAAAATTCACAAATCTGCGCATCGCTCAACAAGCGGTGACCCTCAAGCGGTGTGTGTGGAGGTGCTCTTGTTTGTGTGTGTGTGTGTGTGTGCGCATGTGTGTGTATTTGAGTAGTTGTATTGTTGAGTGTTCATTTCGTGTCCATTTTGCGTAAGCGCCGGCTGTTGACTTCTTACCAAACATGGAATGTTTTGAGGTGTGCAACATAAAACCTCAGAGCATCGCCTCATCAAATGTTTTCCATGCACGTTGTTGTGAAAATAGGGAAACGTTGGCGCACCGAACGGACAACCGAACTCCGGACACTTTCCCTTCCTTAGCTCTATCACTCCGACGGATTCGCTCTCTATCGCACTCACGCATGCCATGTAACTCCAAACGTGCGAGCTGGAAAAAAAAACTTGTGAGATATTTTTTGTTTTCTAAGTTTGTGATTTGGCAACAATGAACTCAACGCATGCAATTGCTATGAAAGAGAGAGAGAGAGAGAGAGAGAGGGAAGGAGAGAGATAGAAAAAAACTTAGAAAGATAGAAAGAGGCAAAGAGAAAGAGTGATAAAGAAGGAGTTATGGGTTGAGAGAGAGACCTGAGTCGCTGGAGGATGTACTCGCACGCATGAATACTTTTGCATTCAGAATTGGGAATGGGTGACGGGGGTAGCGGGTGGCGGGATGACTGACGTTCTGACTGGGTGACGATAGCAACCTCTGAACGCATCTCTTGCATGCAGTTCATGTCATTATTCAGTAATTTGAGCGACTGTCTGTCGCTGTGGATATCAGTATCTCCCACTGCATTTGTATTTAAATTTGTACCTTCGTCTGCATCCAACTGTTTGTCTGTATCGCAACATCCGAGTAACCGACATGAACGGCTGACTTGCTGTAGCGCTCCGTGAATGTGAAGAAGATGTGAATAATCCCAACAACAACAACATACCCTCGTATGAACACAATACTAGTACGCTGGAGTAGGTTGCATCTGTGACTGCAACGACAGATAAAAATGCATCTTAATTTTTCAGTATTCCTGGAAAAGGAGGGTCGAAGGGGGGGGGGGGCGAAGGGGGGGAGCGGCCACCGGGTGGCGGCAGTGTGTACATGCATGCATATAAACAAACAAAAGGTGGATCAATGCAGCTCAACGAGCACGAGGAACTTGTTGCTATTCGGTGGACGCATACAGACGACGCCACAGACGAATAGCGGTACATAAGTAACCATCTCTAACCTACATTTCGTGAGCTCTCTGCGCAAGGGTGGGTTTTCCAGTTAGTTGAACAATTAGCGGTTTTTTAAACTGCATTTTATTACATCAATTGATGTAAATGGGCCAAATTTTAAAGGATTCATATTTGATGGAACTGATAGAGTTATCAATGGATTACTAATAATTTTGGTGAATACAACAACACGGTCAAGTAGTCAAATAGTCGGTGATCTGATTTGATGACCAAACAGCACCATTTCAAGTGGTGGTTACATTTCAAGAATCGACTCAAAATGGTTTTCATGGTAGACCATCCAGAAACCGTGTTTTCTTAAGTCTACGATGCCCAAAAAATAGGTGAGTCGAGGAGATCAGATAACCTTTCATAAGAATAATCTTTCAAATACAATTGTAATAAAATGTAAGTCGCAATGGAGTGTGTACTCGTATAGACATTTTTCTCAAGGGACCCGAAACGAAACGAACCCGAAACTCTCACCCGCTCTCGCCGTTCGTCGACATCGCATTCGTTGATGTCGTACTTCAAAAGCGCTTCAGTCCCTTTTGAGTAGCATAGAGTCGAGTGGATCTCCACCGGACTCACTTCAATGGTTGTGTGAGAAAAAGATTCCCCAGCCCCAAAGTCCTTCGACGCTTTGTGAGCTTCAATTATTTATTTATTTCACTCGTACTGTTTGCTGTCGCGCGGCTCAGCTCACGCAATTGCATGATGGGCGGGTGCGGCGTTTCGTGATACTTTAGACTTTGAGTAATATTAAATTTGCACTTGGCTTACATCGCATGTCAGTCCAATGGTCGGCGGTAATCGCTACGCTCCTACCTACCATATGTTTGCACAGTCATTTATCATGTGTTTGTACAAATACCTAGTTAACAGAACATAAATTCAAACAAAATAAATTGTAAATTGAGAAAATAAATTGCGGTGTCAAATTTTGTTCCAACTAAATTGGGTTAGGATCAAGTCGGAGGTCGAGAGAATATCAGGCACTGCTTGTTCTCTGTGTACATCGCATACGGGATCCATTAAAATAGCATACGTAACTATCAATTGTAGCGCTTATCTTCGCATTGAACACAGCCCGATCTGGTCGCGTGTGTTTGCGGCGCATGGCGGCAGATACGGACGTCACTAGATCACAGCTCCTCACAAGTAGATCCATTAAAAGACGACCTTTCAATTTATGCTGATTATATGCTCTCGAATACAGACACAGACACAGACGCACAGTGAACCATGTAGTATACTGTCTACTGTGGCTTTGTGTGGAATCTTGGCGAAGGATTCTTCGACGTTATGAATTATTTACAATAGTTTCTTCTATTTTCCATAGATGATTATTACAAGCGAAACACTCGGGTTGCATCTGTTTGATCTTCTCCATTTTAAAGTAGTTAATTGTGATTCCGTTTTTCAAGAACAAACCGAAACAATATGGAAAAGATTCTAACAAATATACGAATGTATATTTATGAATCGTTGGTGAGCAGATCTTTCGAATAAGTTGAAAGTATAAAGAGATGTTAGATAGGATTATAGCTTCAATGATCGGGTATACCATAAATACTAATCGAGGACAAACGACAAACTGAGGTTAAATACCTGGTCGAGGATAAATATTGATCGAAGCTGAATACTGATGGAGAATAAATGGTGATAGAGGATAAATGCTGATAGAGAATATACAGTGATTGAGGATATAAAGTCATCGGGAATAAAAAGTGTTTGAGGATAAATAGTGATTCAGATTGAATACTGATCGAATCGAATACTGATGGGGAATAAATATTCATAGAGGATATATAGTTATCGAGTATAAATACCGATCGAAATTGAAATACTGATCCAGGAAACTGATACTGATGAAGGATTAATAGTGATCAAGATTAAAATGCTGATCGAGGACAAATACTGATCATTTCCTAGTTTACTTAGGATCCAGACTTCAGTAGACTTCTCTGTAAATAAACGGAAATACATTTAATATAAATACTTCGGTTAAATAAGTGATTAGTAGGTGAAAAGTTTCCATTAAAAGAAAACATTATTATCAAAAATTATTTTTATCTCGAATTTTAAAGCTAAGATATGGAAATTTCTTAATAAAATTTCATTTTCATTTAAATAAATAAATTAAATGAATTAATATAATAAAATAAAAATTTTTGAAATCGTGAACAATTGTTTTCAATATTAATCTTGATCATTCTCTCACGCATCGAAGAGGTTTATATTACATTAAAAAGATCACAAAAATAAAAAATATAAAAGAACCTAGTATACGGCTTCTAATCTTTTGGCCAGGTCTTTGAATGAAATTTATTAGTATTGTTGTTAGTACTATTGTTGTTGTTGTTTTTATACGCATTCTATACGTTTTGCTCATTTGTTGATTATCTTTTGCGCTATCATTTTTGATGGATTTCTAGTACAGTTCTTTCTTCTACGCATCAAAGCGGGAATCAAGCCTTTGAGTACCTTTAAGTATAGTTACCTCTTTGTTGCTCTCGTTGTCGTTGTTGTTGTTTTTGTTGTTGTTGTTGTTGTTATTGTTGCCGTACTCATGGGAAGTTAGTTCTTTCACATTTTGCTTTCTTTTTTCTGCATTCTGAGGCTTCTCTAGTCAACTTCTACGACGGGTTGACTGACTGAATGCCTTACTGATTAATTGACTAAGTGACTATCTGACTGACTGACTGCTTGATTATTTGACTGACTGACTGCTTGACTATCTGACTGACTGACTGCTTGACTGCTTGACTGCCTTCTGTGTCGCTGCTACATTCTGTAAGTAGCTGCAGTTACATTCATAGACTTTGAACCCGTCCCATGAAAAAGGTTTCCTCGCTGAAGATGATGATGATGATGATGAGGGTCTTTCTTATGATTTTTGTTGTAATTTATGCTTTCTTTTTTGACTTTTTTGTTTTGTAGTTTTTTTTTCGTCTTTTTAGTTTTAGTTTTCGTTTTAATTTTTATTCTTGTATTTGTTTTCGTGTTTATGTTGCTTTTGTGTCGCGTAATCTATTTCAACATTCAAAACAATGAGAGACGATGCATCCATCCAACTCGGTAACAATGATGGAAAGCGGCTTACATCCATGAAGATAATAATGCATCATCCGCTTGCTAAAGAGCCAACCCATTATTGTTCCCTGTCCGACTTTCCGCCTCTCCATCCTACCCTCTCACGACAGCCCCCACCCCCCCTCCCCCCTTTCTGCTCTAATGCCAGGCTGTTCAACTACTAAATTCAGTTCAGTTGTGTACTAAATTTCTAAATAAATACAAACATCATTGTTCTACTTTGAATATTTATACTTGGAATAATTGCTGTAGTACAGGAACCAGACGATGGTCAATACTATCGCACCCTCTACACAACATCCCACAACCCACTCTCCACTCTCAAGCATTACCAAATACCATGTTACTATTCGGTTTGGTTGCCCTTTTGCAGTAATGAAAGATTACTTTCAATGTATTAATTTTAATCTTGATTATTTATCTATTCTACGAAATATGAAAGAGTAAGAAAAAAGCAGAGGGAGTTATAATTAATTGGGTTATATTTAGACAAACATGTTATTGAATCTATCAACTGTGAAAAGAAGAAGCCAGAAAATTCTAAGAAAATGCTCCTCATTCTGAATTTAATCTTAGTTAATCCAGAAATCTTGTCTGAAACTTATATCTATTATAGTTTATTTATAATATAATAGATTTTTTCTGATCTTTTTTCATTTTTACTACCTTTTGTAAAGTTTGCTGTAGCTTTTAATAAGGAGCTTTATTCATATACATACTTTAAATGATAAACTATTGAAGTCTAAAGATAAGCTGAGAGATAATGTTAAAGATAAGCTGGAGATAATCATATTAACGTAAAACTAAATGACACTAGTTAGAAACTTACCAGAAAATAAATAAATAAAAGAAAACCGAAATAAATAAGAACGTTTTTAATAAAAAAACTATTTTCTCGAAAATTCATCTTGTTCAACAGCGAAATCAAAATAATTCAAAAATTATCTAACTTATAGAAGAAAAAAACGTAAGTGTATTAAGAAAACCATCAGCATGGACTACTTGAAATCTGAATGTTTGAGTTTTTTCTATACAACCATAATTTACAGCAAACCACTCAAAAACTCCCATCAATTCTATTCAACTGCATTCGTTTCAATTCTCAAATAACTTGGGTATATTTTGATAAAATCTATTCAATTCGTATGTAGAGCAATTTTGACTACAATATAATTGTGAATTATTTTCTAATTTCGCTGTTTTCCTTTTTTTCTTTTCCGTTACAGAAAAATGTTCATCGGCGGACTAAGTTGGCAGACAAGTCCAGGTAAGTCATCTACATAAACTTGGACAAACTGTTGAGTTATTGGATTTGCAACTAATTAGCGACTAAAGAGGGGGAGGGGGCGAAAAAGTGAAACTGTCATTGGAACTTGGATCATGTCTTGCGAATTTGCACCGACTTCGAACTCGCCGGCCAGAAGCTTTCGCTTGAGGTACGTCGAAAGGGCGACGTCGTGTCGAGTGGCTGCTACACTTTCACCGGCCGGTCGTTCGTTTGTTCCCATTGGACGGCCCACGGCCCGTAGGAGCGACGAGGTGTGAAATGTTTTATTATGAGCTATTTGCTAAATGGCCAAGTTGCTAAATGTTGTTGCGCATCGAGAGCGTAATTAGTGAGCAGCACAGCGAGTCGTCCACAACCAGCGACTGGCTGCTGTTGCTGCTACTTAATTATTTTCTCGCACCCTGGCGACAAACAGTTTGTTTGTGTTTTTCCAAGGGTGACTTTGATTGGTTTTGCTTTTGTTTTGGTTGTGGATTTTTATTTTGATCTTGTTCTTACTTTTGATTTTGTTTTTGAACGTCTTTTTCTCTGCTTTTCTCAATGTACTGACTGCGTCTTCAGTTCCTGATGAAGGATGGTGAAAGAATATTGAAATGACGCGACTGACTTTCAATCGTGCAGAGAGACCTGACTACAGACGAGCCGTGACAGAAGACAGTCAGACGTTGAACGTTGTGTGTATTGAAGATCGAATGCAAATAAACAAACAAAAAAAAAAAAAAAAAATTAGCAAAATAAATAAACGACCATTGAAATTAAGAAGCAAACCGATTCGAATCGAATCGAATCAAATCGAATCCTAATGAAACGAAACGAAACGAAACGAAATAAATTGATATTGATGAAATTCTTGTGATTTATATGCGGACAACGCGTCTGTGGATCGTAGGATCACTTAACGAATTTCATGCCAATTGATCAATTCTAAACAATTTACGAACGCACAAAGACGACGACGACTCTAATTGCACGAGCGCCGAACAGTTTTCAGATACCGAAATAAACTGTGCAAATATCAACGACTACGCGGCCCAACCGCCGATCTACCGTCTGTCCGGCCGTCCGTCCATGCGACCAATGATGAATACGAACAAACATACACACACACACACACACACACACACACACACACACACACACAGATGTCTTCAACCATGTACTCGTATCTCTGGTACTTTAGTCAGTATGGCCGGCCGACCGACCGGCTGGCTGTAGATAGAAATATTTTCAAATTTGGACACTTGGTTGGATTGGTTGTTTTTTTCCTGTCTTTTTGGGTGTTTTCAAAAAGTTTTCAAATTGCAGTGAGTGACTGCCGCGGAATATGTTTAGATTTATATACATATTCCCATCACTTCGGGAGGTGATCGTGCAACTCTACAGAGACCCGGTAGTGGGTCGGTATTTTCGCGTGATCGACACCTCGAAAAGACATCTTAAAAGACGGAATCACAAATGTAATTATGAAGAGATACAATATGTGTCATTATGTTATATTTCATTAGTAATACTTTCACTTTATGTGGACTCATTGAATTCGAATTAACACTGGACGGTTTTCCTTGCTCTAAACACAGCGAATTCCTATAGAATTTAATAGCAATGAGGTTATGTGATACCCGAGGAGCTGAACTGATCTTACACTCGTAGCTTGATGGTAGAGTATATAGAGTCAGGTCATAATTTGACCATTGTCAATACGGAAATATACATTCTATGAATGACAACTGATTCGGGATTGTATACTCTTTATGTAGACTGTTTTTCTACACTCTTTTTACTTCTAATTTAATGTAATTCCATGATGAGCGCCTTTCACTCAATTTTATTCAATTTCGCCCTCGTTTTTGGCGGAAGTTCATGAAATCACTGTTCCATTGTTAGATGACCTGTTTGTTACCTGGTTCTGATTGAAAACAGGTCAAAGATGTTGACCTACAAAGACCTCTGATCTCTGAAAAATAGACCCACAAAATTGAGATATCGTCTGGGTCAAGTAGTCTTTGTTGGGAGCTTGTAGAGCGAAAGGCAAGTAAACGAGTGTTTGAGGAAGTCATGAAAATTGAAAACTATTCTAAACAATTTGCTTTCAAACGATTTTCTACATTATTACATCATTCACAAGTTACTACGCTATATATTAACAAGTTGAGCTTTAAAAAACAATACTTTCTGAGATCTGTTTTCCGACCTTCAGAATCACTTAAGTCCCCCCTCTACTCGTCCACCGTTTCACCAGCATTCAGTCCACAAACACTCAGAAAGGTGATATTTTTTCCGTTTTGCTCATTTTAAAATACATCTGTTTTGCAAAAGCGATTATTGTGTTTGAGCAGTAATAATAATAATAATAATAATAATAATAATAATAATTGAAATGGTCGATTCTGAGGCCATAAAATTTGTACTTTGCCGCAATAGGGTCTGACGTCACAGCATGACATGCATGTAGGCTCTGCCTGTAATGTTTTGGCAACAACAATTTGGCTCCACCTTTTTGCAAAGTGGCCAAAATACCGTCGGCTGGTATCTCATACGAGATAAATTTGATGCTGTTGTTTTGTACTGGTGCCAAAAATTATTGTATAACTGTTGGTTTTTCCTCATCTTATCTCAGCTAAACTGAATGCAACTCATTTCATTTCGTGTGCTCTTCATAACTAGAATATGTAGTAATTACAAACGATATACAAACGTATATTCGGTTGTAACGTACTATCGATCAATTGTAAGAATGTATCAATCGTAGAACTCTTCAGGTCTCCGAAGTTCTAGTAACCTATTAATACATAATATATCCCGGACAGGAGAGAAAGAGAGAATAATACTTAATGTTTATCCTAGTTAAAAATGGTAATTTATAAATCTTCTTTGGATCCGTTGAAGGTTCTGCGCAAGGAATTTCGGAATCGCAAGAAAATACAAGGCTTTCTTCAGTCCAGTTCATTAGCCTAGAATGTAACAGAAAAGAGAGAAATGATTATATTATTACTATTATTATTATTATTGGATAGTAACTCGGTCGTAACTCGTGCTTCGTTCGGATTCACCTCTTCTTCTTGCGGTGATTCTTCCGGTTAGAATGGATGTTAAGAGTACAAATACAAGCTCATGGTACTTAAGTGATGCCAAGCACCCTCCCCCACCTCTTCCACTAGCCTCCTTCACCTCCTTCAAGTCGTATAGTTTTCCCAGGACTCTATCTAAACCCAGCTAAACACCTCGTTGTAAACGTGCTGCATGGCACACTTAAACATGACAAGCCACACTTGAAAAATGCTGACGGAGATTTTATCTAGCACCCTGTAAGTCGTCAGACTGCAATTCTTGCGTTTATAAAAGCGCTCTGTTTGCCCCCCCCCCCACGCCCCTGCTGCGTGGTACTGCTTTTGTTCCAATCACAATGACATGTTTATGCAATAATTTGTAATGAGTTCAAATTTGATTTTGTTCTACTTCTTCTTCTTCTTTTTCTTCTTCTTCTTCTTCATTTTCTTCATCTTCTTCTCCTTCTTCATTCTTGCAAATCATTCAAAAAATACAGGAAATTTCTAAATTTGTTGATTTATATTTTATTTAGACTGGTTTTTGGTTTATGTTTTTCTTAATCTTGAACTAAATGATCCAACTTTTGAATTGGATTTTGGACTTTTATATACAACGACTATAATCTGTTCTCATCAGTTCACAGCCATTCCACTGACTTGTTCGTTACTCACGTCCTTCTAATGTAGTTAATTATAATATTATAATCCATGTACATGCTGTAATAAATAATTTTATTTAATTATTTCTTTCGTAAATAATTGTTTTGCGTTTTTCTAAATCACCGACTTTCATCAGCATCATCGCTCATCTGCCACATCAACACCAGTCTCTGTGGCGGTACCACGTGAGGTGAGGTGAACAACCCTTTCAACAACTTGCGGTCTAAACAACAGCGACCGAAAGCAGCCGTTGAAAGTGTTCCCGATTTATATTCTTTAAACCGAATGTGCTTCATCCGAGCAACATGGAATACATTCCACCTCGCTGTCGCAGCAGGTCGTCCATTGTTGGGACTGGGACTCGAGTCTGCATGTGACAATGTCAACGCTGCCGAACGCCGATGTATGTCTCTCGCTGCCTGTCTGTCCGTCTGTCTGTCTATCTGTTCACACGCACATAACTTGTAGTTCGGTTGTATTATTTATTTATTTTTTTTCTGTTGGGCTTTTTAATGAGAAATCTATTTACATCATGGACATTTTTTTTGAGAGCATTTTAAATTTTTCCTTAAATAACTCGTGGACTGTGACGATAAACGAGAAATGAAATTTAAAACCGACTTTTTTTCCCGTACAGAAAAAGATGAAGAAAAAGAAGAAGCAGCATTTAAGTTGGCCGTAGTTCGGACAGCATTATACAGCATTATAATATCTATCTATTGCCCTAAAATTAGAACCGCAACTTTTTTTTAGGTAAACAAACAGCGAAAGCTTCAGAGTGGCTGTTCATCTGCAGTGCTGAACTGGGCTGGGACGGAATTGATTTCTTCACATTCAGCATTTAATTTCTATGGCAACGGAAGAAAGGCGGCGCTCCTGACAGTTGCTGAACTTCTTCCCGATTCCGGTACAACGGGAACTCGCAAATCGATTTCCTTTCTCTGCTAATTTTATTATCCTCTTCCCTGTGCGGCACTCTGCTCCTGGTGTCTCGTCCTGGTGTTCGACGCAGACGTCGTGCTCTGAAATTATTGCACCCTTCGCACAATTGCCACACATCCATCTATGCAGAGCTGGAGCTGTCTGGGCTTCGGGCTTCCGGTGCGCTTCCATTTCCTGATTAATTCGAACGACCTGCTTACAACATCGCTGCATTTGCTGAACATCGCTGAACAACGTTCGCTGAATTTCAGACTCGTCTTGGCATCATGCATTCCGTCACTTGGAGTTCAAGCGAGAGACAGAGTTGATAAAAATCGCCCCTGCTCCATCCTTTCTCGCCCGCGCCCTAATTACATTTGAAGGATTTTAGATAGGTGCGCAGGGAGGATCTAAATTAAATTTCTCCTCGCAGTCGCTCAACACCAGCCTGAGGCTTTAAAATATTTCGACGCCGAAAAGAGTGGGCGAAGAAGATATGATTTCTGCATGAATGAAGCATCCAAGACGCATGCTTTTGGTCGGTAGGTCGATTGGTCGGTGGCTGATGGAACTACCAGAAATCTACAGTTAAATGTAGTGTGCATCTCGGAAACTATTTCTTTATGATGTTGTCCTAAAAAATCCGAAGTCCCTGGTGAATCTGAAGACAATCTTTGCATCACTTCGACTCCTCTTAAATGCTGTGAAAGTCTTCTCGAAATAAAGACCGAATCCCCTTCGGATCCACTTCTGATTTCATCTGCTATTCATTTCTATAACATGTTTCTTATTAATTTAAAGTAACTACTATTATTATTATTATAATTATGATTGTTGATTTGTGTGACGACACGACGACATCGACTTCATTATAGCAGAGAATTAGTCCACGATGAAGTGACTTCCTAAGCAGAAAACCGGGGTGGGAAGCGGAAGAGAGGGTTCTGCCAAAGATGCCCGTAAGATGTCATGTAGAAGATGTTGTTGATGGTTGGTCTTCTTCTGGTCTTTTGTGCGCTTTGAGAGAGTTCGATGGAACTGATGTTTAGTCGCTTCAAAGTGAAAATCGGGGACATCGCATCGATTCACTTGGAATGCACTTTAAGGACTCATATTCGAGCGCTGCATCAGCACTGATGGTGAAGTGGCCGTCAGTGCATCTTCATGCTTTGCTTCACTCTTCAGCCGAACAGACGGACCGCATTCAATTCAGATTGTACACTGATATTATGCGGTACTTCTGATGGGCTAAATGCTTGGTTGGCTGAATTGGGTCGGGGAAGAGGGGGTCAAGATTGGAGGGAGGTGGAAAAATTAACCTCCCCACTACTTAAGTTAAGAAAATAAGTGATGATGATAACGTCGAATGAAATGAGCTCAGAGCAGAAAGGTGATGATTAGGCTAGAGTGGTGAAGGGTGCGGTGGGTGGTGATTTCTTTCTGAAGGACTGCTTGTACAGTAGGTCAGTTCTTTTCATTCAAAAGGTGTTTTAAAGTTCAGATGGTTAGCAACAATTTGTTTGTGGCGAATGCTGTGCCTCGTCTTCTATCAGCGACGTTATGGAATGAGTCTTAAGTGCTCGTGTCATTAAGAAGTCACTTCTGACACTCTTCTAAATAAATTAGCATTAACATCATCGTAACACAGGTTAAGTTGACGTAAATCAGAGTAGAGCAGAGATCAATAATCGATCGATTGGAGGGAAGTTCGTTCATCATCGGAATCATTGGGAATACAGTTACTATCCCCATGATCTATACTCGTACATGGACTTTAGATTAGAGAGTATAGATTCTTATCTAAAGTATAACTTAAATACATGAAGAATCTAAGTAAAAGTTTCTCTCAGATCATTTCTATTCGATTTCATACGGATTCATGGCATAGCATTAAAATAGATGCTCGTATGTTTGTGCGTGTAGGTCATTAAATCGTGCGTCGGACATCATTTCGTTTGGCGTCTAGTAGGGGGCAACAAAAAAACATGCCACTCTCAAGTGGAACACGCGTGTCTTGCCTTGAACCGAGGTACTCATGGTAGTACGTGGTAAACAAACTGGTGGCGAGGCGGTGGTTCGAGTCAACTGGTCGCTGCCAAAATCTGAAATACTTTTTTTCTTCGTTTCAAACAGCTGCATAACGAGTGCCCGCCTCGTGTCACCCAGAACATGTGAAGGAAACGCTGCCGGTGCTGCTCCATCCACAAGAGGGATGTGATGAGGGGTGATGAGGGGAGGCGTGGAGGGAGAGCGAGATGTGGTGTGTACAGCCGCAGCAGCAGCAGCAGCAGCAGCAGCAACAGCAACAGCACCAACACATGGCAGGAAGTAATGCTTGTTCATCTAGGTTCAATTTATAGACTCGTTTTTGGCAACAGAAGGATATATTTTCATGCTGTAGGAAAATAACTGTCTCAAACACACACACACACACGTATTCACACATACTTCGACATTCACACACACACAGACACACATACTCGTAGACACACCAATGAATAACCTAATGCAAAAGTAGTTATTTTGAAGTTGTGTAAAGAATTACAGGCGACACGTTATGCATGCTGCCGTCACTGCCGCTGCCGCTGCTGCTGCTGCCGTCACTGCTGCTGCTGCCACTATCGCTGCTATTGGCAAATGAATCTTGCTTCATGCAGCAACAGACTGCAGAATTTGCGCCAACTTCAGTCAAGTTCTTCGAGATTAATAATGAAGGGCCAACGAAAAAAAAATACATCATTACGACATCTGCTGATGCCCATTCATATGGTCTGAACTTCGAACGGAGGAAGAGAAGAGTAGAGAGAGAGTTGGAGAGAGAGAGAGAGAGAAAGCTACTGCGTATGCGGCACGTCAATTTTATTCTTGGGGGGGGGGGAGGCAGTGATTGTGCCACTTCGATTTACTTCCGGTTTCCAGTCGGATTTCAGGTCTTCATCTTCTTAAGTCTTTAGAGTTGGTTGAAAGTGAG